>CAUYRT010068740.1:0-16377 GCA_963574885.1 Lepilemur ruficaudatus
AGTTGGAGCACTATGTATGTACTCTCTGGACTACTTTGACAGAGTAGATTTTTGAATGTAACAAGATAAGTCAACTTGAGTGGTAATATATTTTGGGAAATCAGCTCACTACAAATTGTGACTGTAAACATTGTACTGTTATGCTTTGTAGTTTTCCCCCAATAAAAAAAAAAAAAAAAAGTACAAAAAAAAATCAATCTTGATTCACTTCAGCAATCAAGATCACATAAAACTCTAAATCACAAATGAAAGCAAAAGACCACCAAGCATTAAAATAAAAACAAAAAGATTAAAGATCTCTTGTGCTTAAGTGTGTAATATTTGTGTAAACTCGAGATATCTTTACCAAACTGGATCATCACTACAAAATCTATAGAACAAAAAGCAGAAACTAAGCACCTGCTTTACATCTTACGCACAATATGACAACCTCACGCAGAAATTCACAATGCAGGAAAAACAAAGACACAACCCTCAAGTAACACCACAGCTTTGGAATTTAGGGAAGTAGTGATAAACAGACCAATTTCAGCACAATAAAACCAGACAATTTCCATCAGCCATCTTTTATCAGAGCAGTCACAAATCAGTGACAGTATGACCAGCTTATTGGTCAACCACTAGTTCTTTCAGGTACATTCACATAAGGACAGAAACGGCAAGGTCTTTTTCAAATACAAATGACAACATATGTTTTATAGGTATATCCCAAGTTATTTAAACCAAACTTGCTAGAAGTCCTATTCACCCTCTTCCCATTAACCCACCTTTTGTTCCATCCTCCTTTCCAGGAACTCATCTATCCAAGGACAGAGCAAATGGAAACACCTGAAATCCCCAGACTTCCCTCATGCCTGCCTGATACAGGGATCTCTTTTCTCTGTTTGGGTTACCTTTTAATCTTAAGTCAGTATCTTCCTTTGAAGTACGATATTTCCCTCTTCCTCTTTCCTCTTTTCATATTAAAGTTTTTATCCAAAAGCAGAAAAACTCTTCCTTTTGTTAATAATAGTAAAGCTCTAATGACAGCTTTTAAGTGTACTGCAGAAAATACATAGATCCCAAATTTTCCACTCGATTGTTTAGGCCAGCCACAGGAGGAGCATAGCTACAATGCAAATTGAGAAATAATTACTGGTACCAGAATGTAAGATTTATGAGGTCAGGGATTTTGTCTGTTTTATTCAGACTCCAGCATGAAATGGCATCTTGTGTACAGAAGGCATTCAGTGATCACAAGGATAATGGTTGGGCTTTCTTTCAGACAGAACCATCTTCCAGTAATTCCCCAAAATGACGAAAACAAATGGAAAAAGGAGAAGCTCCCAATCAATACATGTTCTCTAGGTCTTTTAGGCCAGGTACATGCAAATCTACAAGAATGGTGATACTGTAGACATCAAGGGAATGGGTACTGTTCAAAAAGGAATGCCACACCAATGTTACCATGGCAAAACCGGAAGAGTCTACGATGTTACCCAGCATGCTGTTGTCATGGTTTAAACAAACAAGTTAAGGGCAAGGTTCTTACCAACAAAATTAATGTGCCCATTGAGCATATTAAGCATTCTAAGAGCCAAGAGAGCTTACTGAAACACATGAAGGAAAATGGTCAGAAAAAGAAGCAAGCCAAAGAGAAATGTACCTGGGTTCAATTGAAGTGCCAGCCTGCTCCACTCAGAGAAGCAAACTTTGGGAGAACCAATGGAAAGAAGCCAGAGCTGCTGGAACCTACTCCCTATGAATTCATGACATAATAGGTGTAAAAAAATAAAGGACCTCTGGAATGTTTAAAAAAAAAAATAATAATGATTGGAGGGCTACAGACTAAATACGATTAGATTATCCTTTACTTCTTAGGGGATTGGTAGCCAGGAGTAAATAATAGTAAGTCTCCCAAATCTAAACTTCATCTATATATTCTATCATTGGGAATGCTTTAATTATTTCCTTTGTAAGGGACTAAGTAGGGTCACCTATGTCCAACAAATAATGCCACTTCCTTACCTCAGAGATAAATGCTTTAGTCAAGGAAAAAAAAAAACACTTTGCCCAAATAGGTTAAGCACTCATGAGTAATAGACACTACTAGATTCTCTTAATTATAAAAACATCTAGGGCCCGGCACGGTGGCTCACACCTGTAATCCTAGCACTCTGGGAGGCTGAGGCGGGAGGATGGCTCAAGGTCAGGAGTTCGAAATCAGCCTGAGCAAGAGCGAGACCCCCGTCTCTACTGAAAAATAGCAAGAAATTAATTGACCAACTAAAAATATATAGAAAAAATTAGCCAGGCATGGTGGCACATGCCTGTAGTACCAGCTACTCGTGAGGCTGAGGCAGGAGGATCACCTAAGCCCAGGACTTTGAGGTTGCTGTGAGCTAGGCTGATGCCACGGCACTTTAACCCAGGCAACAGAGTGAGACTCTGTCTCAAAAAAAAAAAAAAAACACATCTATTAACCATCCTTCTTCAATGTTAGGAGTGCTCCTGACACCCACGTCAAGAAAATAAAATGCAATCAGATTTAAGAACCAGGCCGGGCACAGTGGCTCACACCTGTAATCATAGCACTCTGGGAGGCCGAGGCAGGCAGATCGCTCAAGGTCAGGAATTCCAAACCAGCCTGAGCAACAGCAAGACCCCATCTCTACTAAAAATAGAAAAAATTAATTGGCCAACTAAAAAGAGATAGAAAAAATTAACTGGGCGTGGTGGCACATGCCTGTAGTCCCAGCTACTCGGGAAGCTGAGGCAGGAGGATCGCTTGAGCCCAGGAGTTTGAGGTTGCTGTGAGCTAGGCTGAAGCCACAGCATTCTAGCCCGGGCAACAGAGTGAGACTCTGTCTCAAAAAAAAGAGAATCAGTGATATGACTTTCAAACTTAAAAGTGCTCAGACCCTGATAAATTACTCTACGTATTCTTTATCAAACCCGCTTCATCTCAAGTATATACCACCTATCAAACAAAACTTATTTCACTTGTTTTATTTTCTATTACACATTTGGTTCTACCTCATAACATAACCACATTCTAAAAGTTTTCTATAAAGGAAAAAGTTTTTCCTATTTCTATCATACAAATGAACTTTTCATTCACCACCTATTCTGAACTGAAGGACATTCTACATAGACAAAAATCACAGCAATCTTATCCTCCCTGTATCACCGCCAGTGATTGGTTCCCTCTCTAAAAGTAACACAAGTTGATTAACAGTCAACAGACTACTTCCAAAGTTTGTCTCTCTCCTCTAAGTATCAGACCAAATCTGACTGGATCCTTTGTTCCCAAGGATACAAAACAAGTTTTCCAAGTAGTGTTGTTTCTAAACTTTAAGATTTGGAATTTTCAAGAAACAAATTAATTTAAAGCCAATAAATATAATCTCGATGATATTTCAACATACCGTAAAAGAAAACTTTGAACCTATTTTATATTTAGCAAGTTAAATACACTATTTACACTATTTACACTATTTGGTAAACCCAAATCTTTAAATTGGTAAAATGTGCTTTAAATGTTACAAACCATACTAAATGTATGTCTAATATATGAACTAACAAGTTAAAATACAATTGATTAAGCTACAGGATTCAAGCAGTTAAAGAAGTTATTACAAAGGGTATCATTATAAAAAATGTTATGTCAAGCAATTAACAAGACATTGCAGATGTGGTCAGTTAGCTACAGTAAAATAAAAAGAAAATTTACTTGAGATCTCTTCTGTGTCATGATTTATCATAATTCAGAAGCAAAGTATTTATGGTTGCTATTAAAATTAAATTGAAGAGGAGAAATAAAGCACCTGAAATTTGAATGAAAACTTTTTAAAAAAATAGTGTATGAGCATACACAGTGTGTAAGTTTCCTAGAATGCTAAACATTACTAAAAACTAAATCTCAAAATTTTTAGTCTGAGAAATAAATATATACAGTATATAAATTATGCTTTTAGAAAACTTCGTAACTATCGAAATTTAGTAAAGTGTTCTTTTACTGATTAAAAACTACCTGATCAAATCACTGAAGTTAGTGTTCTAGGTCTTCTTTAATGGGAGAAACATAGATGGTATGTTCAAAAGTGTCAATCTTCTTAAGTATACCCAAAGAGATTAAATCATATTAGAAACGTTTTGCTTGAAGGCCAAGTGCAGTGGCTCATGCCTGTAATCACAGTACTTTGGGAGGAAGATCGCTTGAGGCCAAGAGTTCTAGACCAGCCTGGTCAACACAGTGAAACTCTGTTTCTACAAAAAATTAAAAAATTAGCTGGGCATGGTGGTGCACGCCTGTAGCCCTAGCTTCTTGGGAGGCTGAGACGGGAGGATGCTTGAGCTCGGGAGTTTGAGGCTACAGCCAGTTATGATCAGGCCACACTGCACTCCAGCCTGGGCGATAAAGTGAGACCCTGTATCCTAGGAAAAAAAAACTGGGGAGTAGTCTAGATTACCTATCTGAGGTCTGCCCTGTTTCTAGGAATCTTATCCCATATCCCCAACTAATCCTCTTAGTCATCAATTCTACTAACATAATGTGTAAGATATTACACATTCTACACTAAAACTTCAAAGCTGCCAATATAAATAGCAGTATTCTGTTTCATTGCAATTCTTAAGTTAGTTCACCAAGGGAAAAAAATAAAAAGCATCAAGTACAATGTGAAGACTCACTGAAAATTCGCAAATATTATATTCTCCCAAATTCTCTTACCCCAATCATGATTTTATATTTTAAACTATTACTTGAATAAATTTTGCTATTAGACTTTTGGAATTTAAAAAAAAAAAAAACCTTTCTTATTCTGATACCATCAGTTATTTGTCAATTAATTTTCCTTTAAGTCAGTGAATTGTGAAAGGCATAGTTCATAGAAAACGTACAATATCACATGTTGTACTTTAAGAAGTTAGTTTTAGAGTTAGAATTAATACTATCACAGTTTCCTATGCTAGGTAATGTCATTTAATACTTAAAATATTAGTTACACATGATACATAAATATTCATAAAATATATATTATAGGCCTTCTAGTGCTTACCACAGGCTGTGTCTTACACTGTATGGAAAGAGGAGCTAGAGTAAACCCTACCTGATATACACCCATGCCCAAGGCCCTGTGCCTGGTCTGTGTTGTGAATGGGGGGATATGGAGTTGAGAAAAATATAGATAGATAGATAGATTATATGTGTAACTAACATCAATGAGTGAATACCATTCACTCCCAGTATCATGTACAATAAAAGAAATGTTTACCCAACCCATTTACAAGGGCATGTTTGCAATCCTTTCACTGTTGGCTCAGCCACTTTTTAATGAATCTCCACAATCACTGATACTATGGCAAATTCTACTCTTCCAAGAGTGCCAACAGACAATTAGCATCACATTTTAATTCAAAAGACTCCATAAAAAATGTCTTATAGGAAAAAAAAAACTTTCAACAAAAGCCACTTTTTCTGATCTTGTCAACTTGTGAATCGGCCTTTCTTAGAAACACAGCTATTTAGACACTACACCATTCCTTGAGATGATGTAATCTTAAGGGACTTAGTAATCATAATACGTGAATTGCTAACATAAAACAGTATTTACTGACATAACTAGACAAACTGAGAAGGCTTTTTCACCTATTCCTAGAGTCTTCATAGAAATCAGACATCCAGTGTAAGAAAACAGGTGTTGAAAGTCCTGCTGGGTCACTTCTCATAGAATAACCACATCAACAAATCCAAAGGATAATGTATAAGAAACCGGGAAAATCTTAACTAATGGATATGAAAGCTCTAATAAAAATACTACTTCATGCTAATAACACAACATAAACAACAACTCCAGAAACTGTGATAAGACTTTATGAGAGCAAAAACAAATGAAGAGGGGAAAACACAACCAATCATTTAAAAAAAAAAAAAAGACAAAGAAGGCATTGAAAGTAAGCAGCACAGAGGAAAAAAAAATTATCCCTGAAAGAATATCTCTTGACTAAAAAAAATCTGTCCTAAATACTTAATTTTAAAAGTTCTGTTGTAACAACACACTGCCCATTTGGGAGGCCTACAAAAACAATTTCTTAAAAAACTGCCATTTTAATATTACTTTTGTTGTATTTGTAAAAGGCTTGCATACTTGGAAAAGATTATAATACTTAGAAAAGCTTGTCTCACTATTTATTTAGAAATGCTCTATTTAAAAGTAGGCCAACAATAGGAACTTTGCTATTGCACAACAGAGAAAGTAAATGAAATAATATCTATTAACAATTCAGTGTCCATGGCATGTTTCTCCATCTCCTAGAACATACTGTGATTTACACTGTCTACCCTGAACAATTTACTACTTCTCCATCCATGCAGTAGCTCAAATAAAAAGAGTTCCTGTGTTAATCCCACAATAAACCTCAGTAATTCTCACATCACAGTAGTTGTAAACGTTTGTTAACAGAAAAAGAATGTTTTTCCCAAAATAGCTACATAACACTAAGACTACTCAAATTCCTAAATAATCCTTTTACAAGACTCCTGCCAACTTTATTTTGATACATTAAACATGTGGAGCCTATTTTAAAAGCTCTTTAACTGTGACTTTATCAAAACAGCTTCCTAAGTTGTTCATATAATGTCTTTTTTTAAAGTTTTCAAGCTGTTTTTAGAAGAACTGGAATATGATGAATTTGGGCTGCTATCAAATAGTTCAGAAGCATTTTTGCCAAATAAGACGGGCAAATGTCCTAGTTTTGCTAAATCTGACATTAGAGGTCATGCAACTTTAAAAAATAAAGAAATAACTATTTCCAACACTCAATCCTTCATTTTTAAAATTATTTCAGTGTTATTTTCACACTCAACGTTTAATACAATCTTTTTTTTTTAAGGCTGTTAGGCTTACAATATAAAAAACTGATCTACCACATAAAGCTGGTCAGTTTACTTTTAATGGGCCTCTGGGAGATGTGGGATACTAACGATACTAGCAGTTTCAATTAAAAAATACACAGTTAAGAAGAATGACATCTAAAAAGGAAGGAGCAGGCAAGAGAAGCCGGAGTCTGATAAGAGAAATGATTCAAAGCCACTAAGGAGGAAGGAGATGGGGAGAGGCACAGACAGAAGAGCGAGAAAGAAGATTTAACAAGGAAGTGAAGTGGAGCGCAGAGCACGGCAGAAGCTAATGAGGAAACAAATGGGAAAAGGTAGTGTGTTCAAGTAAGGCGTGCACCAGGAAGAGATGAGCCCAGGCCTGGGTAGCCCCAGTGCTTTCGTGTGAAAGAGATGCTTGCAGACTGAAGCAGAGAGAAGGGGGAAGCAGTTGACTTCCAGGCGTTTGAGCAAACTCCTATTCTCTCCCCGCGCCTCTCCCAGCCCTCAACCGAGAGCGGAGGCGGCGACCGGGGAAGGGGCCTACCCAGGAGCCAGGCGGGCGCTGCGCCCCCCAGGTTCCCCGGCAGTGGGGAAAAAGGCGAAGAGTCGGAAGGGCAGAGGCCCGGGTCGCAGCTCGACGGCACCCCGAAAACGGTCCCGAGGCCTCGGCGGTGGGGCCAGCCGTTTTCCCTCCGGCGGGGCGCCGAGCGGCCTTACCTGAGGCAAGCGAGGGAAACGAAGTCTAGGGCGTCTGGCTCGCGCCCGCCGCAAAGCCCCCTGCTGGACTCAGCCCAAGTTTCCAACGGAGGCGCGACCCTGCCTCAGCCGCCGCTTCCCCCTCGGGGTCTCGGCCACCGCCTCCGCCACCTCCGGGGCTGTTTACACCGCCGGGCTCCTCACGCCGCCGCCGCCGCCGCTGCCGCCTTCTCTCCACCCTAGCGCCGCTGCCGATTCGGCTGCCGCCACCTCCTCCGCCGCAGCCTCGTCTCTCTGGAGCATCTTCCAACCCCCGAACGCTGAGAAACAGAGACTCCAGCCGCGCCGGCAGGAAACTCCCCCGCAACTGCTAGGGGAACGAGGCAGTCAGAGCACCGGCAGCTTTTCCGCCATTGAGCAGCAGCCGCTCGGCTCCTTCTGCAACCCCCTCCCCGCACCCCGTCCTTCCCCGCCCCTCGGGGAGCCCCGCCCCCGGCTCCCACCCATTGGGACGCCGCGCGTCCTCTCGCGGTCCCCGGTTCGCTGAGAGGCCTGTCAATCACAGCTCCAGTTCGGCGCCCCCTGCACCTCCATACTTAGTTTTCCCCACCCACACGGCCCCGCCTCTGACTTCCTAATTTCCCATTGGGCAGCAGGTTCCACCTTCAATTGGCAAGGTCAACTATCCATCAAACACCGCCCACTAAGTGAGACCCAACCCTTCATTACCATTTACTTCATTCAGCCCTGCCTCCGCTAGGTACTGCCTCCCAAACGTCAAGGACCAGCCCATCCCACCAGCCATAAGTAGAGCCCTCCGTCAATCAAATAACGCCCACCTGCGCTCCGCCTCGCCAAGCCCGAGCCCTTGAGACTTCCTTCTCTTATTGGTCCAAATGGTGGTTCCAACCCTCAGTCATTGGCTTTCTCTGTGTGTCCGTAACTGAACCAATTTCCAAGTCCGTCACACCGGCTTTTTTCAAATGAAGGCGCAAAAGGCGGGGAAGTATCCGAAAAGCGATTGGTTAGTCTTCAAAAACGGTCAAACCCAGAAAGTCTGTGCGGATCTTTCCCATTCTGGGAGGACCGTGTCCCCTTCCTTTTGACCTCTAAGCCTTGCGTAAAACAAGCGCCATAAAGGAACCAACGGGCTGTCGGGTTACAGGTGTGGAGGCCTAGCCCCACCCGGAATTGCGGGGCGTTGGCTACTGATTGGCTAACAACGGCCTCCTAGGCCCTCATTGGAAGATATGGACGCCTCTCTTCGACGCAGGGACGGGAAGAGGTAGCACAGGCGAAGACAAGAAGGAGGCTGGGGAGAGGCGGTTGTTTTGCTTCAGCACGGGTGGGGCGCACGCGGGAATGGGAACCGGGAAGGCCGGGTTCTGGAGAGGTGCTGCCGGGAGGGGAAAGGCCCGGATGTTCCCTAACAATGAAATCATCGCCGACCAATCAGAGCTGCTGAGCCGAGATACCTGCCTGACCTGTCTCCAGGAGGGGAAGGCGTGGGCGGGAAATTGGGGTGTTGGAAGAGGAGGAAAAGCGACATGAGAAAGTGGGACAGGAGATCCCTTCAGGAGGATTCTGTGCTGTTAGGGATTATTCTCATTACTTGTAGGCCCCCATTGCTAGTAGTCAGCCCTTGGCATTTCCGTGTTTTCTTTCCCAGTTAGCACTGATTTTAAAATCATTCCACAATTCATTCCACGGTTAGTAAGCGCCTGCTATTTGCCAGCCACTGCATGTAGAACTGGAGATGCAAAAATAAAATAGTCAATCCCAGTAAAAGATGATAGGTGCTATAATTGAAACATGTGCGAGGGGTGGTGAGGACATAAAGGATCTGCCCTGTGGATAAGTTTACCAAGGAAGGATTCACAAAGACACGGGATGAGTCAAGAATGAATGATACTTCAGGCTGAAGAGGGAAGTGGGCATGACTCATCCAGCAATCAAATTAAACTAGACAGTACTGCCAGGTTAATTACCCAAACAAGAAACAAAACTAAAGGGTAATGGAGACATTTAAATATTTACCTTAGGAGAGATAGATTATTTTTAATCCGAGTGCCCTGAAAGAGGATTTAAATCTTATTCATACTTTGATGTAAATTGGATTGGGCAGACAATTTAAGATGAGAGCCAAAAGAGTGCTCTTCAGGTTAGGGACTGTCAATGTTTTGGGGAGAAGGACAAATTTAGTAATAGGACAATTGCCCAGGCCATGGTGAGAATGGCAGAAATAAAGACTTGATTGCAATTCAGACATTTTTAACTTACTCCTAAATTCTGTGTAAGGATGGTGTTTCTTACTGCATGGTGAATAGACCACCAGCATCAGAATCACCTGGGGTGCAGATTCTCAGGTCCACTCCTGCCTACAAAATCAGGGACTGTGGAGACAAGGCTCAGAAAGGTGAATTTTTAAATAGTTCCCCAGTTGATTTTTATGGGCACCAATGTTCAAGACCTTCTGGTATAGGGTAATGGAGTTAAACATAAAGTAAAATTCCATTTGCTCACTTTTGCGTGTTGGGAGAACATATTTATATCTCACCTTTCTCTTCTGCCCTTTATTATCAGTGTGGGGTCATACAGTCCTCAGGAAGTATTACTTAAACAACTTATATGTTTCCTTAAATCATACTCCTTTACCTGATACACCCTATACTAATATAAGGAGAAGGGAGTCTGGGATCTCAGCTTCCAAAATGGGAACCATGCTAAGGATTAAAAAGTGAAGACCGCTGGGGACCCTTCTCTTGCAAATTCAAGCAACCTCAGAAGGACATGGGAGTAGTTTCTTGGCCTGCTTGATTTCCTTCTCACTTTCCCTTCATTGACCCAAAAACTAATACAAAGTCATTTGTCATATAGGTGGGATAATGACTGCATCTCATTCATTCAATTACCAAAAGAAAAAAAAAATGTATTGCAATACCCCCAAAACAGATATTTAGGTTAACTTTGTTGTACACTTTACTTGATTAAAGTGTATTAAAGTGTATTAAAACTCTAAATCATTAAAGAAGGACCAAAAAGATTCACAACTTTGAAAAGAAAACTGGTACGTACCATCATAAACATAATGTGTCATAAACATTGAGTACCATCATAATGGGCTCTACTACTAACTAGCTGTGTGATTTGAGCTAGTAACAAACTCTCTGAGCCATGTTTTGTTCTGCAAAATGGGAATCATAACATCTTCCTCCAGAACCAGATGAAGAGCTTTAGATGCTCTTGGCAGTACAAGCACTCCCCAATATATAATTTAAATTTGAAACAATATTAAATGTAATGTAGAAAAGGTTTTGATTTTTCTCACATTGGCTATAATACTTCCGACGTTCTTAAGACATCAGATAACCATTTTCTCCCAACAAATTTGGATGACCCCATTTTGCTGGTGGCCCTAAGCCCACACCTGGTCGCAGGTAATGCAGTATTGCCCACTTCACATAATTATTTCAAAGATTAAATAGGATATGGTGCATAATAGCACCTGATACAGTGACTGTCACAGTTGACATCTGAACTTTATATGTCACATAAAAGAACTTCCATTTATTCATTCAGCATATTTATTTACAGCCTATTATATGTAGATTTGAGTGGACTGATCTACTGCCTTCTTAACCACTGGAAAGCTTCCACTAATAAACCTGTTTTCTTCATTTAAGAAAAAATTCACCAGTTCTATTCTACAAATATTTATTAAGCATCACTGTGAATCAGATACTGTGGTAGGTGACAGGGCTGTCTTTGAAAATTTAGTATTTTCTTAGAAATAGTCAACCCTAACTTTCATAAAGCCACAACCTAGTTTCTCTTAAAATTGCCCTCAAAAATTTCCAGAAGAGAACCCCTTAGGACTGAGGATTTTTATCCCAAGCTATCTGGGGATTTAGCAAGAAGTAAGCCATATGTGCTGAAAAATTACCTTAAAAATCCATAAGAATTTTGTCCTCTGCTCCATATCTGTTAATATGGATGTTTTTTTGGGTTTTTTTGTTTTGTTTTGTGTTTTTGAGACAGGGTCTCACTCTGTTGCCCAGACTAAAGAGCAGTGGTGACATCATAGCTCATAGCTCACTGCAACCTCGAACTCCTGGACTCAAGGGATCCTCCTGCCTCAGCCTCCCAAAGTGCTAGGATTACAGGCATGAACCACCATGCCAGGCCCTGTTAATATGTATTTCAATATTAAAATAATGTTTAAAATTCTTACCATTGGCTAGGCCTGGTGGCTCACACCTGTAATCCTAGCATTCTGGGAGGCCGAGGCCGGAGGATCGATCGAGGTCAGGAGTTCAAGACCAGCCTGAGCAAGAGTGAGATCCCGTCTCTACTAAAAAATAGAAAGGAATTAGCTGAACAACTAAAAATATATATAAAAAATTAGCTGGGCATGGTGACACATGCCTGTAGTCCCAGCTACTCAAGACGCTGAGGCAGAAGGATTGCTGGAGCCCAGGAGTTTGAGGTTGCTGTGAGCTAGGCTGACGCCACGGCACTCTAGCCCAGGGAACAGAGTACGACTCTCCCCCTCCAAAAAAAAAATTCTTACCATCATGTGAAAAAAGTCTTTTTTAAACTACATTGTATTAATTAGAAATTAATTAGAAAACCTAAAGTGTGGCTTAAATCTTGTTTTCTCACAAAACAAGGAATCAGGAGGTTGATAGTGATGTCTGGTTCAGTACTTCTAAAATCTTGTTGCCCCACGATTGCAAGACAGTTACTACAGCTTCAGATGAGATGTCCAAGTTCAAGACAGTAAGTGTGAGGAAATCACATGACCACCTCTAGCTGCAAAGGAGGCCAGGAAATTAGGGAACTGTGACACAATGAGTAGCTTAAAGCAAAGATTCCCAAACTTTATCAAGCATTGAAGTCTCTCAAACTATCATTTACACTCACCACTATTTTGAAATTATGGGAATGATTAGGTCTATTACTAGATCTTGTTATTTCATGCATTAATAAAGAAGCATGTCACATTTTTTTTTGTCTTTTTTTTTTTTTTTTTTGAGACAGAGTCTCACTCTGTTGCCCGGGTTAGAGTGCCATGGCATCAGCCTAGCTCACAGCAACTTCAAACTCCTGGGCTCAAGCGATCCTCCTGCCTCAGCCTCCCGAGTAGCTGGGACTACAGGCACGAGCCACCATGCCCAGCTAATTTTTTCTATATATTTTTAGTTGGCCAATTAATTTCTTTCTATTTTTAGTAGAGACGGGGTCTCCCTCTTGCTCAGGCTGGTTTTGAACTCCTGACCTTGAGCGATCCACCCGCCTTGGCCTCCCAAAGTGCTAGGATTACAGGCGTGAGCCACCGCGCCCGGCCTTTTTTGTCTTTTTAATAGTTTGATAACTGTTTCATTACAGTTGGTATCTTTTGTAATCTTGTGAATTTTATTTTATGTATTTAGAAATATTGTTTTGAGAAGGAATTCACAGGATTCACCAAAGTGACCCTTTCGCCAAAAAAAAAAAAAAAAAGAAGTGCGTAGGATAGTACCCCTGCTAGGAACAGTAACCTCTGACTCAGCAAGGACATTGTTTCTTTCGTTGTGCATAGTACACAATAGATGCTCAATATATGTTTATTGAATTGCATTTGGAAAATCTCCAAATGCAAGTTTGGAGATTACTGAATGTTTTTCCTTTCCTCAGTGCCACCACTACAAGGCTGGGGCTTCCTCCCAACCCAACTTCCTCCTAAGACAGGAAGTTGATCAAGCTATCACCATCCTGCATGCAATCCACACAGCCCAAAGACCAAGGCTGGCTTCCTCAGAGCCAGATCCTTCTTTGTGTTTCAAAGTGAGTGTCATGCACATGAGATGAGGTGATTGAGATTATGATTACAACACAGTGGGTGGTATTAGAAAAAGTATTCCCATGGAGCCCAACTATAAATGCCATAAAACTACAAAATGTTTAAATATACTTGGCTGTGGAAAACTCTAATAACTGCCATTTATGTAAACAGTTTAGCATTTGTGCCCAAGTTCATTTACATTTTTCATTCACTTTGTTGTGTTTTATTTTCTTTTTACAATAAACTATACAATTCTGCCAACTCTCCATCCTTTCCTTCTTAGTAGCATAGCCATTTGTTCATGCAATATGGTGGTTTGCTCATGATTCAAAAACCTAAAGGAAACATTGCACTACTTTTCCCTTATTTTCCTTCCACATCTGCAACCACTCTTTTCCTGTTTACTTGTCTCAAAGCTCTTTTTCTCCTGCTAATGAAGCTGGCCTTGAGTGCTGATCTTAAGAACCTATGCAGACTCTAAGGATGCAGCAGACATCAAGGAGATGAACGTAGAAATAAAGTCACGGGTTGATTATTCTAAGAACAAGCATACAGGGATATAGTCGTAAGAAAACCAAAAATGAAAAATTCATGGTGAAAGAGAGGACTTCAGTGCTATTAGTTTAAAAGGTTTCATAATAACACCCATATTAAATGTCCTTTAGATAAAAGCCTAGTATTTCTGGCAAATAGCAGAGACATCAGTAATTAGATAACTGTTTTGGAGGCAGGTATCAGGCTGCAGGAAGGTTAGAGATCAGGGTAGAAAAATCCAGACTTGGAGGCCAAATAGAAATGGTGTTGGGAAAGAAAACCAGAGACTCCCAGCAGAAAAGCCAGAGAAAACTAGCAGCAGAAATGTCTGGAAAATGAGCCAGTGAAAGGGCAAACTAGGGCTTCTTACGTTCTTCCTGCCTGGAACCAGAATTTGTTCCAGAATTTGTGGGTAGATTCAAGTCTTATATATGGGTTAAGTTACAAGTCTACAGAAGGTTGGGGACCAAGTACGGGGAGCTCTTTCATAATGAGAGTTTGCAAAGTCTCTGTAATTGATTTTTGTTTTGTTTTTTTTTCAAAATTTTTTATTAGGAAAAATTTCAGACACACACAAAAATGAAGGGAGTAATATATTAAATATGATGGATGCATGTACCTATCACAGAGCTTAAACAATTGTCAAAATTTTCTATATTTTGAAGTTTCATCTTTAAACCATCTGATTTCTGCACCATCTTCCTTGCAAATGTGCCCACTTCTCATGCCTCCAGCTACCGCCTCAATGCATCTGAGCTCCAAGTGTAGAGCACCAGCCTTATCCTCTTGATGTGTCCTCAGCTGCCTAATGGATTTGTCCATAGCACTTCAGTCTGTGGCAGACACTATTGGTTGCCTTCCCGGCAGCCTCCCTAACTTGATCTTTGTCCTGCTACAGAATCTCACTTAAATTGAAGTACATAATGGCACATGCTTTGGGGGAGGCTGAGCTGCTCACCAGCCTCAGGGATTAGCCTTAATTACTCTAAACTATCTATGATAATCTCATTCCCTCTTTTGGATGATTGAGTTAGGAATGTGCATGTAATGCAAGTCAGGCTAATTACACTTGATAGGAGGTATGCTGGAGGTGGGGGATTCTGAAATTTTTCTTTACTCTTATAAGGAACACAAGAAAAGGACCCATTCTTTCTTGGAACCAGATTCCTGCAGTTGTATCTCAGTTATTCCACTTACTAGCTAGTGACTCTGGTTACTTAACTTCTCTGTACCTCAGTTTCCTTATCTATAAAATGGGGATAATAGAACCAACTCATAGAGTTGCTGTGAGGACCAAAAGAATTAACATATGTAAAGTGCTTAGAATAGTGTCTGGCCTATCAAAAGTGCTATGCAAATTTTAGCAATTATTATTATTTTGTGAGGATGTGATCCTTGGAGCTGTGGCAGCCATCTTGTGACCATGGAGGGACAAGCTTGAGGACAAAGACCAAGTCACTATGCATGAGAGAGGGAAATGTGGAAAGGACCCTAATCATAGATGATACTGTCAGACTGCTGAATTAAACAACCCTGGAGAACTCCCTACCACTGAATCCTCATTAAATGAGATAATAATTTTCCTCATCATGTGTGCCTCTTTGGGTTAAATTTTCTATTACTTGCAGCCAAAAGCATCCTAACTGATACATATGCCCCAAATCAAAATATTTCCTCCCCAAAACTCACTTAAGTTTATTGCCTCTGTTAAGACATCACAATTTCCCCACTCAGCCTTCTTTATAATTCCCCACATCTAGCCAGTTTTGTCAGTTTCTTTCCAACTTTTTTTTCTCCCCATTAGCAAAATCACTATTAGTGGCAAAAAAAAAAAAAAATAGTGCAAGTAATGCCCTGAAATAGCCCTCATGAGAGATAAGGAGCTCATATAACATGAAAGTATTAATCATGGCCATCTCTGTCTTGTTCACAGAATCCAGCACATAGTAGGTATTCAATACAGATTTGATGAATGAATAGATGGAGGGATGGAGGGATAGATGGATGAGGCATTTTCCAAATGAAGAGTTTTCAGAGAAAGAAATCCCTTTGCCACATAAGTTTGTTTATTCTATTAACCATTAAACAAACTTGTTTCAAGATTTTTTGGAGCCTTCAAGATGTTCCTACATATTGAGAATCAAGAAGGGGCACAAAGAGATGTAAAGGTCATAGGAAACCAAGAAAACAGGAAGAGAGAAGAGATGAGGGCTAAAAACCTACCTATCAGGTACAATGAACACTATTTGGGTGATGGGTACACTAAAAGCCGCGACTTAAGCATTATAAAACATATCACTGTAAGCCGGGCGCGGTGGCTCAAGCCTGTAATCCTAGCACTCTGGGAGGCTGAGGCGGGCGGATCGCTCAAGGTCAGGAGTTCAAAACCAGCCTGAGCAAGAGTGAGACCCTGTCTCTACTATAAATAGAAAGAAAGAAATTAATTGGCCAACTAAAGATATAT
>CAUYRT010068741.1:0-49780 GCA_963574885.1 Lepilemur ruficaudatus
CTGTTGATACTCAAAGCTGAAGTGATTTTTGAAAATGTAAACAAACAAAATGTGTTTGAACACTTTATAAGCCAGATGTGCACAGCCAGCCTTGGCTAACTTATCTGATAAGCCCATGGCAACCCTGAGGTAACCCGCAGATGATTATTTTGTATTCTGTAAAGTATTTATTTCCAATGATACGTTTATTATCATATATTCAAAAACTTTGCTCAATTCCGGCCTATGCTTCCAAGCAGCCTGGTGAGTCAAAAACTCACCTGTCTTTATTCAACACTGTTCCACACCTGAGCCAACTCGGCTCCAACATCCCACAGACACATTACCCTCACTGCCCCTCGGTGTCCACACAGGACAGCAGTAAATGACACCTATTCTAGCTGTGTCACTGTTTCCCATTAGTATGGATACCGGTATATAAAAACAGGCTAACGAAAATCTTTAAATGCTCACACAAATATAAATCTTCTATTGAAGTCCGAGAGACAAATTAGGTAAAAATAACCTCTGTGTAGCCAGCAAATTTGCTCACATTTTAAGCACATTTCCTTATCTCAGCCATTTCATCAGTAGAACACTGAAATCTGTCCCTGATTTCTGACCGGCTTCTGCAGAGCCTACACTGCAGGCATCATGCCACAAACGGGGGTGGAGGCAGGGGGTGTCTGCTGTCGGGTCTCTCCCCTCCAGTGCTCCGCAGCAGACTCTATTGGAAACACAATTCAGTTCTAACCCAATGGTCCACAGTTCGGAACTCTTACTTACAAAACCAACGAAACTATCATTATTCTGCAGAAAGGGCAATCAAACATGCATGCGCTGGATTAAAAAGTTCCCATGGATAAGTGTAATTACATTCTTTATTTCTATAGCTATTTGATTTTTAATACTCCAGAAAAGCATGAGTATATGCATATCTTTAGCAAGGAAAAGACATTAGTCTGAGTCTGAACATTCCAAGTGGAAAGTTTAACTCTTCATAAAGATGTCTAAGCTTTCTTTGGATTTTGATTCTACAGGGTGCCCCAAAAGTCTCCATACAAAGGAAAAATTCTGTAAAATTTTGTAATGAATATTTTGTAAATAAAGGTACACTCAGCTACAATTTCCTATGTTCCCTATATATGGGGACTTTTGGACACCTTGTATTTGTGACTATACACCCTGTCAAGTTCCTTCTGGCTCTATTCGTACCATCAATAGATGATAGGTAGTTTCCCCACAGGTCAGTAAGAGCTACATCTCCTGCTAGTTAACACCAAGGAAAATTTCTTGACAAGGAAATTCCCAATCCTTTAAAAACTCAATTGCTTCAACCAGCCTCAGCTGTTGGGTTTAGAAGGCCTCACTTTCTGTGAGATTCCCTGCACACAGGAGGACTTGCCAGTCGTCCTGATTATTACCCACACGATCTGATGAGAGACATTAAAACCCACGGTGCCCACATGGCAGCAGCAGGATTTACTAATGACATTCAAAACAAAGGTAGGCAGGAAATTTTCTACTATCTCAATTTTGAAAGGGGGCTAACAAAACCCTTTAGACGACCAGATGGGCTAGACAAGAGGCCTAAAAGTCAACCCCATTTCAGATGCTCACGCAACTCAGAAGGCGCTATTGTTCACACATTCATGCTACACCTGTATGGTTTACCTGACTGGTACTTAAATTTTGTAACTCTATTAGACAATTGAGTCAAAGTAGATAAAATTTCCTTTGAAAAACAACTCTCCCCCCTCCCAAAAAGAATGATCAACTACTTAAGCAAAGCTGTGAGTTGAGCCAAGCTGATTGTCATTTTGACCTTGCTTTGCTTTAGCTCAGGAGACTGCTTAGAAATGTACTGAGCAACCCCTTCACTCGGCTCAGCTAGCAGAGCTAATAGGCTTCTAATTAATTTCCAGAAGATTGCTGTTATAACTAACAGGTTTTAAACATTTGGTTGATTGGGGAAAATGAATTGAATATAATGTATTTGATTTGGAAAATTAGTTTTCATTCTATGTGCTTACCATAATAGTGTTTATTTTAAGTTTACATGATTCCATTAAGAGTCCCAGAACACCACTGGGTTGTTTTCATACTTACAGAGTCCTATGCAACTTAAAAAAAAAACAAAATCAATTTACATTTAGATTTTTTGTTGCCCTTTATTTGAGGGCAGGTTAAATTCATTTTTGTGGCTTTAATAAAAATCTTCACTTGCTATTATAATATAGCAACAGGCCCAAATACTTCAAAATGATCTTGGCGATACCTCAGTCAAAAGCCCACTCATTGAATGCAAATCCTCTGGAGAAAGGCTCTGCACACAAAGTAAGATGAACCAGTTACTGCATTGTTTATTAAGTTTCACTTGATTCTTCCTGACAACCATTTAAACAATGAATGTTGGGAAATGTCCCTCAAAGAATCAACAACAATGGCAGGGATCAGAGCTTTTATATTTAGCTAATACTATTTTTAAAAGGAGAAAATATTTCTTCCTGAAGGGATTTTGGGACGCTTTATTAAAGACACCTGCAAACAAAACAAGTGACAATAGATCTTTATCATAATTGATAACTGAGTTATCCTTCATATAAAAACCTCCTTTCTGGGAGACAATAACATTAAGATTTACCTTCGCTGTGGATTCAAGAAATCAGCTGACTGGGACCAGTCGTATTCAAGAATGGCGAGTTTACCAAGATTATGTGAGTGGATAATAAAAAAGACCCTTGTCTCTCTGGTTAAATAGAAGTACAACGAGACTAGAATTTTCTTGTCTGCTGCTGAGAATGTTTTATATTGAAATCAAGTAGCATCCATCCCTGTCCCTCCATATGTGACACAAAAACACATGAGGGATTCTAATTATGATGGCTCACTCTGCTAAGCACACAGTGGGCCAGCCGCTTGCAGTTGCAAAGAAAAAGAACTTTCCACAAAATCTTCTCGAAGTAATTAACAATCGCTGTCAAAACATGTATTTACAGTCATCTGCATTCTATGAAAACCATGAAACTGTTTTAGTGAAAGACTGCTTCTGGGGGATAAATAACATAGCTAAACTAGGCAGGACATATTTTTGAAATAAGTTTGCAGCAGGGGAAAAAAAAAAAAAAGAAAATCAGCGGTCCGTATTTGCAGTAAAAATACCCCGCCTGTGAGTCTCAGCTTCCTTCAGCAAATGCCTGTGCCCATGGGCTATGCTGTTTGCAGTCATATATTCACTGCTGCCTCTCTGTGTGACTAACAGGAATTCCTGTAATCATTTCAAGCCTACGACTGATTTTTCTGACATAGCTAATTTTCCAAATTAAGTAATTGTGGCTCCTTTTATAACAGCGGCTCCAGAGGAGATCTGAAGCTTTGACATGAAGAGCATTTGAGCATTGGGAAAAAAATAAAAAGGGGGGGAGAGCTGGGGGTCTCAGGGTCAGGGGAACATTAGGATGTAGCCATGACTGCAGACCCCAATGTTAGCATTTCCACTTCTTGGCCTTAAACTCAGCTCATGACTGGATCTACTGTAAACTAGAACTCAAGGAAAGTGAAAAAGGTTCAAACTCATGAAATGTTAGTAATAGCTGCTGGGGTTTTAGAATATGTGTAGCTTTGGATAGATGCATTTCATTTCCAAAATAAACACTCAGAAAAAAAGAAACTTCCCCGGGCCTGAATCACTGAAATATAGACAGAATTAAAAAAGAAAGAAAGAAAAAAAACAACCACATGAGCAACAATACTGAATGAGGAGATTGGAGATGAGATGACCCAACATTATTCTTTAGAACCTCAAGTTCACAGACTAAACAAATGCTTTATTATAAAAAGTATTTCTGTGGGATTGTTGGGTTTTATTTTTTTAAAAGACAGCTTAAGACTTTGAGCAATCAATGTGTGAAAAGAAAAGCTGCTGACAAGAAACGAAAAAGACATTTTCTGAAATGACTTTGATCTTGTACTCAAATTGGCTTAAACATCCTTGCCTTTAAAGGCTTTCTATCTGCAATAACTGCCCTCTATTGTCCTTGTTAACAAAGTATTATTTTCACCTTATTATTACTAATCTTTTCTTTGTAAGTAACCACACCTGGTTTTATCCAGAAAAAAAAGGTGAAGTAAATATTTGCTCTTTGTGGTAATACAATGCATAATTTAGTTAATCTAGGCTATCTTTTCGTGAGAGGTGATTGTTTCTGTATTATGAAATCTGTTCACAGTAAAGCAAAATCCATGCCAGATACCTGGGAGGCAGAGGCAGAGCCATTTACCTCGCATGTAGCTGCTGCGAACCAACCCTGACACGACCGTGTGGCCACTCCCACACACCAGCTATTACTCATGCTAACTTAGCCTCCGAATCACAACCACACCTTTCCTTTACAAACATGGCCTTTTATTAAGTTAACATTACACACCAGTGCCCCACTCCCAATCCCCATGAAAAGGCCACGAAAAAACAGAGCTTCAGTTGTCCGTGTGTAAGAACTTGACGTTACTGTTACATTACCTGGATGAAATCTAAAAATGTCATGGGCAGCAAATCGTCCAAATGTCCAATGTCTTTGGAGAAACGATTTAAAATTCTTCCTGCAAGAACAGGATATGAAAAGTTACTCATTTCCGCAGACGGATCCTTTAAGAGAAACAATGCACAAACAAATCAACAATATGTTAAATGCATATGTATTTAATATATTATGGATTTATAAGACATAAGCTGATTGTCAGTGGTAAAGAAAAAGAAAATAGGATGATACCTAAAGAGAAACAAAAATACCATCAAGTGGCAGTGAGCGAGCAGAGTTAAATGAGGCCCAGATTTTTAAAAGAATAGGTGAAAAAAACCTTGTGACAGTTTAGAGAAGGTTTGGTGGGTTCTAGAATGTTTCCTCCTTCTTAGATTCCATCTCGGACTTCAATCTAAGTGCTGAGTAGGTAGATGAACGATTGCAAATTGCATAACTTAATCCTAATTATTTCACTAATTTTGCTTTACTTATCAGAATTCATTTTGCTAAGTGGTATATAATTGTAATCTCTGTATTTTTGTCCCCACAGGATGGAAAGGAACCTCACATTTTTGGGGAAAACTTGGAATCCTGACATTTCCAAGTTGTGAGTTTACTACTGGAGTTTAAGTCATTATTTTTCAGAAGTGCACCAAGTGTGACAAACACAGGCTTATTCTTAAGCATCTAAGGAAGACAAGAGAAATGTAGGCAGGAAAACAGAAATATTAGTAACTAAAGGCCCTTCTTATTATCGATTTCCCCTGTCAAATGGAATCCAAGAAAACAGCATGTCACAAAGGCTTCAGAAACAGAAGATCAGAACTGGTTCCTAACAAGTATCTCACACACACAGCCTATTTTGACGCAGGCATCCTCTGAGCAGTGTGCTTGTCTAGGCCTCTGAACTTCCTTTCTAATGGATGCTTCGAGAAGCCAAGCTCCAAATGAGAAGTGTAGCCTTCAAGGTGCTCTTCCCAATGTTTGTGAGAAGTGACTTCCTCCCAAGGCCTTCATACCAAGCCTCAATTAAACCATGAATGGTCAGAGGCTGAGCACTGGGCCGCCTCCCACTGGCCGGGCACATGGCTGCCTCTGCGGTCCTCCCGAGGCACTGGGCTTGGCCAGGAAGTACAGGCTGTGTGAGTCAGACGTGGGCCTCAATTTTCCCGTCTCAGGTTTAGGACATACAGACTCCACAAAGTGCCATCTAGTAACACCTTTGGCAGGCCCAGTGACAACTTTTCTCAGCCTTTAATGACACGTCCTTTAGAGGGCTGTCCTGGTGGATTAAATGGGCTCAAGCCTGTGAAAGAACCTAGTCACAATGCCAGGTACTTTTTAACAGGTGCTCAAAAACAAAACAAACAAACAAACAAAAGGTGAGATAATGACTGTTCCCCACAGGTTTGGTGGCATGCCACCTGGGCGGAAGTGCAGCTTGTTCAAATGCACATTCTGATTCAGCCAGACCAAGCTTTGAAGGGCAAGAGGTTAGGCTATTTTTTAACCAGTTGTGCTTGAGAAACATTAAAATCAAATGAGTAATCTTCCCCCATATTCTCAGGAATTTTGTGGCCTGTCAAGTTATTTTTTTAACTTCTCAAAGTATCAATACCAAAACAAGGAAAATACACGTTAAAAAATAGTAAAGACATAATTAAAATGCTTGTTATTTCTTTAATGGAATCTTAGGGTCTTAAAGACCCATAGCTGGCAAACAGCATAAAATACAAGAAAAATAAAAAACAAATGAGAAAAGCCATAGCCTCACACAACTACTCAAATAACTGAATGTCAAAGACCATCCAAGACCTCAACTCTCATTCTCCTCCAATGAGTTGAGTGTATAAAATGTGAGATTAGAAGCTCCATAGCTACTTCCTTCCTCTAAGAAACAAGAGAATGAATGGTGTTTGCAGAAAGAATGTTTTCATTGGGCTTTGTGGTAGACTGTCACAGTCAGAGCTGTGATTTCACGCTCACGGCCTCATAGTCATTTTCCCAGAGGTTTCCAACTCTGACCCTTACGATGAATTCCCTCCATGGACATGCTACACCTCTTCATCCAAATGACATTTGTGCACCTGCTGGAATATCTCCAGGGATGTAGAGAAGAGTAGTCACTATTTCATGGGGGAACCCAATCCATCCTCAGACTGCTCTGTTATTAACAGAAAGGGCTTGCTTACATTAAACAGAACCCTGCCTTCCAGGAACACCTAACCATTGTTGCGTACTCTGCCTCTACAACCAAACAATGTGAATCTGATTTCTCTTGATGTGCCAGCTCTTCAAATACTTGAAGAAAGTTAATCATAGGCTTTCCAGATTCCTCACATGCAACTACGCCTTGGATGCCTCAATTACCCTTCATAAGACACACTGTCCTGTCTTGGCCATTGCCTCAGCACAAAGTCAGGCAGCCAGTCTCACTCAATGCCTAGTGCCCAGGATTAGAATCAATACACCAGGTACTGTCTGCATATCTCTGGGTGCAGTGGTAACACCATCTCCCCCATTCTGCACAGGATATACCCAATGACAAAGCCCATAACTGCAGTAAATCCCAGCAGCCAGATCACATTTTGGATTCACATTTAATGAAAACCACATCACTGCAATCCTGTACTGCACAGGTAGATTTTGGGAAACAAATGGGCAGTATGTTGGGATGCACTCTCAAACAACTTTTTCTTACTCTAGTTCTAGAGTGACTATGTATTACTCATGTAAAACAGTAAAGTGAGGAGGGTAAGAGAGAAAAATTGAGAGGTAGGAGAAAGAGAAAGAGACACAGAGGTCCCTTGAAGTCCATGACATCACATAACCAGTCAGAGTCCTCCTAACTGCTCTGGTTTGAATTTTTCTCTCTTGAACACAAGACAGAACACTACAGAAGACGGTTACTGAACTTATTGTCAAAATGCAAATTCATAAATAATTGTATTTTACAAACTGATTCCAGAATCTACTCTGAAGGTAGCATCACCTCTAGAATTCTGACAACTCTCCCAGAGCCAAGATTCCTCAACTTGCTTATGACCAAGGAACGATTTAAAACTTTGAAGTTCCTATATCTGATTTGAGGCTCATTCTTTGTTTTAACAAATATATATATACATATTTACATATCAAAATATTGAGAAATATTTTTATAGAGGTATATTTTACATGTCATAAAATCCACCCAATTCAATACATCTTAGTAACTTCACTGAGTAATGCCATCAAATACCAAGTTTCAGGACATTTTTACCCATCTAATGAGATCCCACATGCCACTTACAGCAACTTCCCAACCCAGCCCCAACTTCAGGCAACCACAAATCTACTTTCTGTCTCTATAAATTTGTCTTTTGGGTACCTTTCATGTAAATGGAATTATACAATATGTGGTCTCTTGTGCCTGGCTTCTTCCACTTAGCCCACCATTGCTGAAGTTTATCCAAGATGCAACATGTGTGAGTAGTTCCTTCCTTCTGAGCCCCTTTCTTTACCACAGAAATAGACTTAGGCACCCGCAAAAAGGCCCCATCAGGCCATGCCTCACCTGAGCTTGAGGGTAAAAGCGGATGTGTTTAGTGAACTCTTCAGTATTGTAAGCTATTTTATATATACCCACATTGACCTTCCTGATGGTCCTAGAACCTAATTTTTATGATAACAATTGGCCTTTGGTTTGATATCCCTGCACAGAGTTGGAAGCCAGGAGTGCTGGGTTTGGGCAGGAAAGCACGCTGGATGTGAGGATGGACTCTCAGGTGCCCATAGCCAATGGTATGTGGCGTGTGGAAGAGGCCGTGGGGGTGGGGGACAGGAAAGAGAACCACCATCCTGGTGAGAAGTGGAATCTAGATCCAAGCTGTCTCTCCCAAAGAAGGCACAGTCTGTCCTATCCAAAGGAGCACAGAGAACGGAGCTGTGCACGCCAGGTACCAAGGCAATGCCAAACGGTGGGGCAAAGATTGGTCCCAAGTAGAGGGTGTCCAGTGAAGCCTGGAGACAGTGGCTGGGCTGACAAGGGCCGCTGTGTGCATAACGCCACGGGCCTGGGAGAAGAGGAAGCCCTTCAAGGAGCTGGGCCAGCTTGGGCTTTCTGCGTCACTACACACAAACTAACTCAGCTTAGACCACTGTGAGAACAGGAACAGGAGGTGGACAAGTCTGGAATTTCAGCCTTCTTGGTCAGAACAGGCCACCACCATGGCGGAAGCTCACAGAAGGGCAGCGTGAAAGAGAAAGCACGGCAGGGACAAGGCACCACGAAGTCCCCGTCCTCCTCTGACACTCAGCAGCAACAAGAATCAGGAAGCTCATCCAACCTGTGCTGAGGCTCAAATTCTTTATCAAATGGAGAAGATAGTATTTGCCTCAGCTATTTCACAGGGTCAAAGACCATGAGGACAAAAGAGACCATGCTTATGGAAGCATCTTCTAAATTCTAAAGCAGCAAACACGGGTGAGGCATTATTCATATCAGTTTTATAGGATTCGTGACCTTGAAGGGGCATGAAGATCACCAGGGCTAGTAACTATCAAACTCTGTCTTGTGAAGATTCTGAGATTCTCCCTTGAAGAATCCTCAAGAATGAGACAGAGGGGGAAGTGCGGCCCAACCATGCCCAATTCTAGACAACCCTACCCTTCTCCCTTCCCTGTCAAAACCCTCCCAGACAGAGCTTCTTATATCCATCCTGACGTTCATAAAGAGATGGCCTTTGAAGAAATGTTTCTGTGGCAACTGAATGTTGACACACTTTGTAGACCAAGTTCCTCATATTAGAAATGAGAAGACCAAGACCAGTCTTGCTCAAGGTGATGCAGTATTTTGTAATACTATAATGGGGTGGGAGTTGTCTGCCCAGCCATCCTGGGATTTCTACATGGCAGGAAGAAGAGGCATGAATATTCCCACTCTTCAGGGCAACTTTGTTCAATATCCTTTGCTGGCTCTTATTTTTTCCTATGGATGAAGCCATAGACCATTTTTTCTTTTTCTGGTACTCTTCCTGAACTTTGCTCATTTTTGTTACAAAGATGTCTGCTTATGGATTCCAAATCTTATCCCCCAACCCAGGACTTACTCAGACACTTAGCTAACTTATAATATATATGAAGTTCAACACATTTAAACTAAATAGAATCCTTTGAAATTGGCCCACAATAACCAACATCCAACTTCTTAAAATCAACCTTAGCCCTATGCATAAACATCCAGCATGAATACTTGTAAGTCACTTTTGACTTACCTTTATCTGACATAAGTACCAATATGTCTTCACTTTTCATTTAAAATAATCTCATTTACATGCTTATTTATCTATCAAATCAAATCTACCAACTTTTCAGGAACAGAGAAGACAGCAGAGATAGAAGACAGGAACCTGCCTAAGCTCCCGTCCACTCCTCCTGACCCCACATCCCAGTTCTGACCAGGGCGGCCCTTCTCTCTCCTCCATTCATAGGTCCCCAATCCCACTCGCTCCACTGACCAAGATCTCAGCCTTAGCCTGTTCTCCTCCATGAAACTCCTGCAGACACTTGAAGTGCCACTCACTTGAACTTCTTTCTCTGTATTGTGACAGCTTATCGGTAACTGTGCTGCCATTCTCAGGAACCCTCCAAAGCCCTGGCCACAGTTTACCTGACCAAAAGTGACCAGGGAAGCTAACCCAGACACTAGCTGCCAAGTCATTCAACTATGAGTATTCCCCTCTCAATAACTATGAGTCCATAAGAGAAGCAGAAATATGGAGCAGAAGTGCCCCCCAAAGCAAAGACAAGGAGCAAAGAGCCAAGGGGCATGGGCCCATGCACGAGTGGCTCCCAGCTCCTGCGAGGACCAGCCATTGCCAGCTCTGGTTCCCAGGAAGCTGAGCCTTGCTTCAGCTCAGTGACGCCTCTCCTGCCTTTTAATCAACCCCTCCTCGTCTGAACTATCTTGAGTGCATTCTATCCCCAGTAGCCCAAAAGCCTTGACCAGAACAAAATCACGTGTACAAGACACTGAGTTAATAAAATTAGTTGGAGAAATGGTGACTTTTGTAAAGTTAAAATTCCAAATTGCTAATTACCCTTTTTACCACAAAGCCTTTTAAAAAAAAATTTTAAGCTGGGTGTGGTGGCACACACATGCAGTCTCAGCTACTCAGGAGGCTCGAGGGTGAGGACTGCTTCAGCCCAGGAGTTCAAGGCCAGCATAAGCAACGCAGCAAGACTCCATCAATTAAAAACAACAAGAACAACAAATGAATCGTTTTGGCCAAATCTTTTTCATGTGATTACAGAGTTCTGACTTTTTAAACAAAAGACACAGAGCATAAACATGTCTTTTCTTGACAAACCAGAACTAATATTTTGAGGATCAATAGTTTTACTTTTTTTTAAAATGGCAAGGTCTTTAGAAGCTGCTAGGTTACCTGGAGGCACCCACACACTCCCACTACTGTGGTTCTGTATACATGTTTTGCTGTTGCCAAAAGCCTGCCGGCTACCTCCATTTTCACTGTTAGTGATGCAGAGGGAGGAAACCCTACAACCAAATAGCTAAAACTGGGTCTGAAATAAGAGTCAATATACTGGCCAGGCGTGGTGCACTCGCCTTAGTCTCAGCTACTCGGGAGGCTGAGGCAGAAGGATTGATTGAGCCCAGCAGTTTGAGGTTGCTGTGAGCTAGGCTGACGCCACGGCACTCTAGCCCGGGCAACAGAGTGTCACTCTGTCTCAAAAAAAAAAGAGAGAGACTCAATATACTCTCAGCAAAGATACAGGCAACATTTGTGTTTTAAGGCATAGTTTTCCTGACACTTTGCTTGATGAGTGACTATGTCAGCTTGCTTCCTGGTTTCCCCTAGACTCAGAGTATGTTCTCAGAACATATCACAGCATAAACTAAAGAGCAGCTTGACTAGAGTTCAAATACAGTTGACCCTTGACAAACAAGGGTCTCAACTATGCCCTTATACGTGGATTTTCTTCCACCTCTGCCACTCAGAGACAGCAAGCCTACCTTCTTCTCTCCCTCCTCCTCTTCCTCAGCCTATTCAACATGAAGAGAATGAGGAGGAAGCCCTTTATTGATGATCCACTTCCACTTAAACAATAATGTATTTTCTCTTCCTTGTGATTGTCTTAGTAAGAGTTTCTTTCTTCTAGCTTACTTTACTGTACAAATATAGTGTATAATACACGTAACATACAACCTATGTGTTAACTGACTATATATGTTGTCAGTAAGGCTTACAGTCAACAGTAGGCTGTTGGTATTGAGTTTTGGGGGAGTCAAAAGGAATCCCAGCCTCTCAGAGGAGAGCAGGCAAGGGGAGTGCAGGCCCCAGGTGCTGGGTGGGGGTGGGGTGGTGGCTGCCAGGGAAGGGTGGGAGGCTCAGGTGTGCAGCCCACAGACCACGTGAGGCTGGTGAGCAGGCCAGGAGGGCAGGTAGGTAGGATGGAAGGACAGACAGAAGAGGAAACGCAAGGCCCAGATAATAAGAA
This sequence comes from Lepilemur ruficaudatus, assembly GCA_963574885.1. NCBI lineage: Eukaryota > Metazoa > Chordata > Mammalia > Primates > Lepilemuridae > Lepilemur > Lepilemur ruficaudatus. The sequence continues at coordinate 11,997 of CAUYRT010068741.1, forward strand.
TATCATGGACAGATCTGGAGGGAACGATCTGGCCTAACCTCATATAGCTCCTCTAAAGCTAGGAACTCTTCTCAGAACCCAACAGTACAGTCACACAGAGAAATCTGATTTAAATGAGGACTCAAAAGGGTACATCCTAACCATTTTCTTAAAGCACCAAATCTGGCACACTGTGCTGACGAAGGGGCCTGGCGTTCCCCACAGATCTCTTTTTCCTTGTCACAGCAAATATGGGGAAAAGCACCTACAGTGGCTTGTCTTCCCTCTCCCTACCTCCAGCCCCAGCTTACAGCCAAAGAAAGCCAGCACTGTGGCTCCAGGTGGCAGGCCCCAGGCACACCTCCTGCATACTCAAGTGACAGCAGTTTGAAGAGAGGAAAGCCACAGACAAATGGATCCACTGACAGTGGTCCCAGTGACATTAGTGCCAGGCGGACGCCTCATATTTTGGGATCATTCTATCTCCTGGAGTTGAGATAAAATCAGGACTGCAGAAAACCAAGTTTTCTGCAGTTCTCCTATAGCCGTGTAAAGGACGGCCTCCCTGGGATAATTATGCTGTGTTTTCAAAATCTAGCAGTCTCTTGCCTTTTCATGTAATTAAGGCATATTAAGAATGGTAGTTTCAATGTTTTCTTTACACGACAAACCAGAGAAACTATGCTTTTGGAAAGTGTGTGTGTGTTCTTTCCTATCTAATGAGATGTTTTTCATTTTCCCCCCACCTGGAAGATGCCAGGCGGGACTGTCCAAACTAGATGACTTATGAACCCCCAAACAGCTTCAAAGCAAAGAGCAACCTCCTCATCTGTTTTCTACATCCAGCTTCAAGTTCTTCTTCCTCTAGCTAACAACATTCTCTTACTTTGTACACATTTCCTCCTGCTCATCAATTAGGTAAAACACCTTTAACCCCTTGTCAGAACTTGCTATTTAGAACTAAAATTTGCCTTGCTTGGTAATTAAAATGGACGTTTGGTACTTACCTGGGGTCTTACAAACTAACACTGGTGGCACGTTAATACGCCATGCGTGTAAGTGAAGACAGTGTGTACAGTGATGCATCACAGCGTGAGCACACACCCTGCAGCAGAAATGAGAACACACGGACCACGCACGAGGCAGGTGGCAATGGCGAAGGCACGACAGCAGGGGACGTTACCAGGTGTGTGAGTTATACAGGTCAGGCAAGGTCAGCCACATGGGGAACATGGCCTGGGAATTTGGAAGGAGGGAAGAGAATGCAGCCATGAACAGTGTAGAGTTTGTCCAGGTGAGAGGGATGACATCCGTCAGGACGAGAGGTGGGAGAGGACAAAGGAATGACAAATATTTGCCTAGCTGGTGCTTGGCATGACCTAGATGTGCAGAACAGGAGTGGGAAAGGACGAGGTGTTGCGGGGCCTCTGCTGAAAATCCCCATTAGTGGCAGCTCTTCAAAGCCACGTATGTTGGGAGGAAGCAGTGAGGAGTGCGGGCAGAGGGACATTTGGCACATCTGACCCAGGCTGCAGAAAGCCAGAGTTCTGCACAAGTTGGAGATCAACTCCGCCCCAGCCTCTGTGAGCACAGACAGACCCCACACCCACTAGTCACTGTGCCTTCACACAGGCAGCAGAGATCCGGACAAGCGTTTTTTGCTCATGGTCATTTTGGTTCTCTCATGCTTGGTTTCTAGGAGACCAGCCCACACAGCACTAAGTAACGTCAGCACCTGTGTTATACACAGCGTACACAGCATCTCCAACCCCCTCTTTCTAAGATACTGCCCCTACTTTGAAGAAGAGGCAGTTGAGGCTCAGAGGTGGTAAGAAATTAACTCAAGGACACCTGGCTGCAAAGCAGCCAAGCTGGGACTCACACATCCTTGTAGAGATTCAGAAAGGGGTATTGATGCCCACACGTCTATAACATGGAGCTACTTTACTGGACACATTTGCAATTTCTATGAATTATCTACTAATAAGAATAAGCCAATAAAGTTCCAGGAAGGGCTGGTATTAAGCTGGCACGACTGGCTATGGCCAAACCAGCCATAACAGCCCACGTCCCTTCTGATTGGCCTATGCCGGCTCTACCGGATGCTAAATACTTTGAATATCGCTCCTGGTTAGAAGAGTTTCAGGAATTCTTTCTTGCCTAACAATAATTAAAGTAAAACATTTAAAAATAACCCCACCTCAAAATTAAATTGCATCAATGACTGTAGGCTGGAAGGACATATTAACAAATGAACAACTGAATGAATGAGGACATATGGTCTAATAAAAGGCATAATTGATTAGGAAAACCCAGGGACTTGAGTTCCACCTCACCCCAGGCCTTAACATGTTGTGTGACCTAGGGCAAATCAAGTCACTTATTGCTAGGAAGTATCACAGGGGATTATTCTTGAAGGAGTGGATATACCTCACAAATTGCCTCAGGAAACCATTTTGCTATAGCAGCTATAAATGCTTTGCCACAGCAAGTGATTGTTATTTTACATTTCCTAAGCATTAAAAAGAAAAAAGTTAGGAAGACAGACCACATCACTTCCTGTACCCACGGATCTGACAGATACACCATGTAGGAGTGAGTCCAGCCCACACCCCAGGTATCCTCAGGGAAGTGCTGACCACTGCACAACAACGGGGAGAAGGGTCTCTAACACTGTGGTTCTGAAACACTGCTGGTAAAGTCAAAGCTACTGTCTTTCCACTGGAAAATGCCCACAAATGCAGTTTGCATGATTTCAGGGATTCTTAAACCAGTAACCATAGGAAGTCGAGGGCCCATGGGCTCCAGTTAAGAACCTCTGATTCTGGCCGCGCACAGTGGCGCACGCCTGTAATCCTAGCACTCTGGGAGGCCAAGGCGGGCGGATTGCTCAAGATCAGGAGTTCCAAACCAGCCTGAGCAAGAGGGAGACCCCCGTCTCTATTAAAAATATAAAGAAATTAATTGGACAACTAAAAATATATAGAAAAAATTAGCCGGGCATGGTGGCACATGCCTGTAGTCCCAGTTACTCGGGAGGCTGAGGCAGAAGGATTGCTTAAGCCCAGGAGTTTGAGGTTGCTGTGAGCTAGGCTGACGCTATGGCACTCTAGCCCAGGCAACAGAGTGAGACTCTGTCTCAAAAAAAAAAAAAGAACCTCTGATTCCAAGAGAACAGGAAAATGCCGATCTCTTGATCTTTCCTGCCACAGGAATGTACCACTTTTATCTCTAAGAAGGCCTTTTTTTCCTCCAGTATCCCTTGACAGCCATTCATGGCTAAATGCTTACGGAGTATCTCTAGAAGAACGAGTATTTGAGGGGTAAAAGCAAAGGCCTAGAAATACTCAGCAGTCTCAAGAATGTGTTGCCAAAGACAAGGCAGCAATGCCTCTTTGTAAAGCATTCACCTAAACAAAGAATTCCCCCTTCCACAAAGAGAAGTATCAGACTCAACAACTGAGATGACTTGGAATGGAAACTACCATTCAGCATGGGAAATCAGCTCCTTTAATCTCCAATACACATCCAAGGATATGTAATGCTCAAAAATAGGACAGCAAAACATTCGGTTTGAGAACGTGACTGAACTTGAAGACAATGGGCCCTCCCACTCCCCACCCTATGTAAAAGATGTGCTGGAAACGGATCAACCAACACCCAAATCTCATCGTCAGTTCTATCTCCAGCACATCGTTTTAATATCTGGGAACAGATGTTACACCAAACTGGCTAGGCTGTCTCAAATGTAAATGCATGAACCTTTGTTGGGATTAAAAAGAAAAAAAATTGTTTAAGTACACCATTAAAAAAAGCAGGGGGGAAAAATCATTTTTAACTACTATATTACTTCTTTAAAAATTCAGATAAAACTTTAAAGAACTAAAAATATTACTGTAAGTGTTACAATTCAACTTATCCTGTGAGTTATAAAAACCTGAGGATACACATTGCCTCTTATCAAGCCATCAACTTGCTCTTATAGAGAATCATAACCTATTCAAATCCTTTCCAGTCCGGCTCCAGCTGCTCTTCATAGTACGGTGTTCAACAGTCATCTAGTTTCTAAAATGAATAGCTAGCTTGTCTCCGCATCCTCATTCATCTTGACCTTTTCTGTAGCATCTGACCCCGCCCTCTTTTTGAAATGCTCATGTAATATACTGGCTTCTGAGATATAATTATTTTTTTAATACCTGTCTCTTTTCATTCCTGCTACCCTACCCATCCCCTATGTACAAGGGCCTCCTCCTTGTATTTCCATCCCAGTAAGGAGATCTCATCCCCACTCCGGGTGCTATTCTCTACAGAAAGAGACTCCCAAAATAGAACATGCAACCGCTGTGTTTCTTCTCCCACACTCCAACATTTTCGATGCGTCCAACTGGTTGACCTCCCTCCCCATGTCTCTGACACAGGTGAATCAGTAAGATATTTCAACTGTGAACTGAGGAGAGCCTCAATAACTCTTGCTTAAAATGTTCAACATAGTCCAAGAAATAATTAAAAATGGATATCAACTATTAAAAAAAAAGCTTTATAGACTTATGCTATAAGTCTGAGTTGTCAAAACACTTTTCATATACTAAGAAGTTGTTAAAAATCCAGATTCTGTCTGGGTTTTTGATATCCGGGGACCTTTTATGAGTTTTGGGCAACCACAGGAGTTGGTCTTGTTGGTAGCAAGGTGTCGTGAGGACAGAGCTGACCTCCCCAGCCCCATGCATGTTACTACATCAAATAACTTAATCAGAACACAAACTGCTCTTAGATTTCTGCGGAGGTAATTAAATAACAATTCGATGCCAATTAATCACAGTCAAATAAGAGTCTGTCAAAGAAGAACTCTATACACATTGGGGACTATTTAATGGTCAAATACTTGGCAGGATCTTAGTTAAACAATGATTCATTAAACCTCCTCTGCCACACAATGGCTAGGCTAAACTCAATGTGAAAGAATCGAAACTCTTTTGTTCTGCCCTAAAAAGACATCAAACCTCTGTGCGTGATATTCCTTTGTCTTTCATTTAGCAGACTGCTCAACTGCATGATTCAGAATGTGTTCAGCTGCTCCTATGCACATGGGCGTCTGCAAATCCCTTTTGGCTCTGAACACCGTAGCTATGCAACTCTTTTCTTCCCGACTGACAAAGTAAAGAGCTGGACAGCTGACCACACCTACTTAAAATATTTATTAACTCTGAGCAGGGAAAACAATCACAGACTTACCCTCCACCCCCAAAAGAAGGGCAAGCTGTGGCCATTTCCCTATTACTCGCTCTAAAAACCTCCGATCTGCACAAGTTGTCAATCCAGCAAAAACGCCTTCAACATATTTGGTTTCCTGCACCTACCTTATCAACTTGGTTCCTTTAAATTAGAGGTCCCTTTATAACACAACTCCCCATGAAAACCCAGAGACCCACTTTAAATAAGGCTGATAATTCCCAAAGACTTTTAATCCTGTTTCTCAGAAGGACTATTACCTTCCTGCAAGTTCATTTCTTCCATTGGAGAAAGAATCAAAGCAAACAACATCGCTCTGTATGGCTGGTTTTCTGCCTACACTAGCACTGCATGCACGTCCACAGTTTCATTAATGCTGCTGTTTTTTTAAAGCATGATTTTTTGCACTTCATTGTGTATTTGAATCTGATTGAGAGATCACAGAGTTGGCTGAAAATGGGCTCTACATGGTGTCATATTCCAGATGTTGTCAACGATTATATTTGCCCCTCTTTAGAGAGGGGTTCCTAGTCCAGCTTTGTTAAATACTGGATTATAACTAGTTTTATCATTCATTCAAAGATAATATTTTGAAAAGGAAAAAATAAAATTAATTGTATTTTCTCTTCATTTAAGAAGAAAATATATACTAGGCAACATTTTTAGAAGTGGAAGAAATGTTTTGTAAAACAATGATAAAAGATGAGTCAGCTCCCTCCTCCCAAACACAATTTATCATAATAGATGAAAGCTAAATATATGAGACATTGTTTTGATGAAACACTTAAGAAACTTCATGGGCCACACATTGGCAAAAGTATTTTAACTTTACTCACACATTGGGCAGCAGAAAATAAAGATCCACTTTTACTGGGTCTTATTGGATATCAAATACAAAATTCATATGCAGACTACAACAGTGAGTGTAGGATATACTGTTTATTTACTGTTTTGAAAATATATATAAGCTATGAATCAAAAACCGCAAAAAGACAGTAGCCAAAAATAAAGCATTAAGGAACTGACTGTAATTATGAATATTAAACCTGTTTCTGTGAGCCCTCAGTCGTAACACCCACATTTTGTTTGCTGCTGCTCTGACAACACATGATGATAACAGCCCTGGTGTGTCTGTTTCTCAGCTACGCTATGACTTAAAATGATTTTGAGAGGGGGGAAAAAGTCACACAGAGTCTGTGCATAAACATACCGTGGCAAAACAAATTTTCCTGCAAATATAAGCAGTATTACAGTCTATCAAAGTGGTGCCAAAAAGTAGATTTATTCGCATTAAGTGCTGACAGGAACGAAACATTTCAGCAGTAAAGAAAGTACGTTGTAACCCATCGTCAAATCAATAAAGTCATTAAAAATAGACTGCATTCTTCAAGGAAATGGTGAGTTTAGGGGAAAAAAACATCTTGGGTCTCGATGGAGAATGTATCTCCAAACACAGCTGACAATTACCGATCCGGCCTGTCTCTTCTCCCGTGTGCCTACAAAGAAACATCGCTGGGTCCCTTATCTTTCTCCATGTGTATTTAGCCATGTAAACTGCCATACGGCATTTCTACTTCCCCGCAGGCATCCTATAAATACAAATAAGAAAATACGCCCCGGCTTTTTCTTCTTCTTCTTCTTCTTCTAGGCCCCAAACTGACAGAATATTATCACTTTTATAGACTCTTGCAAATCGGCACAGTAGTGTCGGGCAGAAATGTGCTGATATTATAATATCCATTTATCTAAACTGCCAGCATGTTAACAGAATCCAGGTGGGGTGCTTGCCACCTAAATTAATTTACTACTTGAAAAAGACTTCTTATGCCAAGGCTGTCAAAAGGAAAACAGGGAAGGAGTTAAGAAACTGTAAATAAATCTAAACACAGTTAGCGTTTGATCTAATGTTCAAGTGTAGGATTAAAAAAGAGGAAGGAGGCCAGCGAACGGCGACAAGAGGAGACTAGCCGCAGAGAAACCTGCGCGCCCAGCACAGGAGCCACCAGGGCTGCTGGGTTCCAGGGAAGTGCTGCCCAGCTGTGCGGGGGGACCTGGCGCTCCCTGCCACAGACGACTCAAAGTCACCCTGTGGAATTTACTGATTCAGGAAAATAAAGGAGTCGCTCACGACCTCACACCCATTAGGATTGCTACTTTCCAAAAAACCTGGAAACAAGAACTTTCATCGGGAAAGTAGAGAAATGAGGACCCTTGTATATGGTTAGTGGCATCATAAAAAGGCGCAGGCGTGATGGGAAACAGTATGGCGGTTCCTCAAAATATGAAACAGAATTACCGCAGGATACAGCGATTCCACTTCCAGATACACGCCCACACGAATGAAAGCTGGGGACTCAAAGAGGTATTTGTACGCCCATGTTCACAGCAGCATTATTCACAAAAGTCAAATGGTGGGAAAAGCCCAAGTGTACAATAACAGACAGACAGATACACAAAATGTGGTACGGCTGGCCGTACCCTGGTGTCTGGGGAGACTGGTCCCAGGACTGACCATGGTCACTAAAATCTGAGGATGCTTAAGTCCCTTATGTAAAATGGTATGGTAGTTGCATATAACCTACACGCATTCTCCCATAAATCATCTAACTTACTTAAATTATCTAAGTACAATGTAAGTGCTGTGTAAATAGTTGTTATACTATAATTTATTTGTTTTTATTTATTACTGTTGTATTGTCACTTTTTATTTTTTCTAAATATTTTCCATCCATCCTAGGATACAGAACTTGCAGATACAGAGGGTTGACTATACACATAAAATGAAATATTAGTGAGCCTTAAAAAGGAAAGAAATTCTGAAACATGCTACAACCTAGATGAACCTTAAGGACCTTATGCTGAGTGAAATAAGCCAGTCACAAAAGGGAAAATATTGCACGATTCCACTTATATGAGGTACCTACCTAGAGGACTCAAACTCACAGACACAGAAAGGAGAGCGGTGGTTGCCAGGGGCTAAGGAAAGGCAGTAGTGGATATTTAATGGGTGCAGGGTTTCAGTTTGGGAAGGAAAGCTCTGAGATGGATGATAGTAGTGATTGCACAGCAAAGTGAACATACTTAGTCATCACACTGTAAGCTACACTTAAAAATGGCGAAGATATTAAATTTCCTGTTCATTTTGCCACAATTTAAAAACATTTTGGTAAAAGAAAAGAAAAGATTCAAACTTTACACATATCCTTCCCTCAGAATCCATCCTGTCCAATCCTGGAAACACTGTTCAAGAATTCGGCTCCACGTGGGCACTCAGCACCCAACGTGCTAGGGCCACCAAGGAGCCACCTGCTGAGGCAGCCCATGTGTCACCACCTGGTGAGGGACCAGGAGGCTCCATAGTACCACCCAGCCCCCAACAAGGGAGATCTCTCTGCAGGAGAAGGATGTGAAGAAGAACAACAGCAACATCGGAGGGGAGTCTGCCCGCTGACCACAGAGAGGGGCACTGATGGAATACAACTGCCACCCACCCCGCAGATGAAGAGGAGAGGTCTCTGCAAAGGATTGGCTGGCCCTTAGAAATGCTGCAGTAATTTACCCTTCTCAAAATTGTCAATCAGGATGGGTATATACATACATAATGAGTGCGATGTGCACCATCTGGGGGATGGTCAGGCTTGAGGCTCTGACTGGAGGGGGGCAAGGGCAATGTACGTAACCTTAACATTTGTACCCCCATTATATGCTGCAATTAAAAAAAATAAATAAAATAAAAATAAAAAAAAAGAATACATAAAAAAAATTGTCAATCAATATTCTTCACCACCCCCCTTTGTGCCCACTCCACAACAGCTTGAGAAAACTTTCACATTAAGATGTAAAGGAAGAGTATAAATGTAATTCTACCCCACTGGATGACACAGCTGAATCAACACAGTTATTGATTCATTAAAGCCTCCCGTTCTCTACTGTTCAGGTCAAGGAGAGCCCCATCAGACCCCAATAAATAGTGCCTACATCGGTCATCAATGCCCAAAAGCATGACGCCTGTCAGAGGCATTCATGATCCTCGCCCTCTAGGAGCATAAATAGCCTAAGAACAGAAAGCTGAAAGGAAGATGGAAAAGTGCTCCCCTCCAATTTTTTTTGTTTAAAGGTGGATCTAAATGGAAGAACATGGTGAAGTAAGAATAGTCTCTGCTCTTCCAGGGGATGTGTTTCTTGGAATGAAAAGCAAAGATAAACGTGACACTGGATAACAGGAAGTGACAAAGGTGAAGAGGGGCCAACCGTGAGTTTTTTTTTTTTTTTTGGAGACAGAGTCTCACTCTGTTGCCCGGGCTAGAGTGCCGTGGCGTCAGCCTAGCTCACAGCAACCTCAAACTCCTGGGCTTAAGCAATCCTCCTATCTCAACCTCCTGAGTAGCTGGGACTATAGACATGCACCACCACGCTTAGCTAATTTTATATATATATATGTATACATATATATTTTTTTTTTAGTTGTCCATATAATTTCTTTCTATTTTTAGTAGAGACGGGGTCTCACTCTTGCTCAGGCTGTTCTTGAACTCCTGAGCTCAAACGATCCTCCTGCCTCGGCCTCCCAGAGTGCTAGGATTATAGGCGTGAGCCACTGTGCCCGGCCTAACCGTGAGTTTTTAAAGAAGAAAAATGCTATAGATTATTTTACATAAGGGCATTTAGGAACATGTACTGGGGGAAGTGTGATCCCAGAAGCCACGTAAATGAGGCAAGGGCATTGGTGTTCAGTGGACAGGAGGGAAAGAAGGGATGCTCCGGAAAGCGTGGGGGCCAGACAGGTGCAGAGAGAAAGGGAAGGGGAAGGCAGCAGCACATGCCAAAGGGACACCGAGCAGGACGACTCCCAGGAGCTTGGGGCCTCACTTTCAGAATTATCTGCAACTGGTCTGATTATGTCTGAACTTGGGGGAAAGAACCAGGCCCTAAATGACTAGTCTAGTGTAGAGACCCCTGTCTGCAGTGATTCATGTCATGGAAGACAGCAAGTGGCATCTGTCTTAATTTATATTCTTAAAAGGCAGTTAAGTAAAATAATTAGCTAAATATTCTCTCCCTTATGCAGAAGCTGTTTGAAAACCCCTAGGTAAGCCTCAGTGGAAGTTAGGAAGAGCCCAGATCAGGGTGATTCACGATTCATTCACCACCTTAGCTGTCTTCACCAGACACCAGCATGAGCCTGACCATTCCAACACGTTAAACGGTTTCTATTTTTGTTCATATTTAATTTAGACCCCTGGCTAAAGACACAAAGTAAAAGGGAACAATGATATCATGACTTTTAAAAAGTTAATGAGAAGCATAAATATTAAAATTTTGCAAACTCAAGTTTCCTTAACATTTCAGGATCAGGTAAAATAAAATAATGCTTCTAATTCTCATATGGAAAATTAAGACATTGCTCACATTCTAAATAGCAATGTCAGAAAGAGAAAACATTTTCACAATTATATTTAGTGTGGCATTTCACTTATTTAATACATTTCAATTATTAGACATAAAAACTACCCATACCTACTATGTGTAATTGCAGGGGTTGTGCTTGTGAATAGCAGCCTGAAGCCATAACTTACCTCAAAGATATAAAATATAAAAATTGTATTTTAAAAATAGCCCAGGCAGTCTTCAGGGCTTAAAGAATTCCAAACATTAAATCATGAAAGCAGCTCCATTCTAAAGTTAAATTTTAATCTATGTTATAAAATACATTTCACAAAATCAAAACACAATAGTTGTTTGTTTGTTTTGGAGATGGGGCTACAGTGCAGTGGCATCATCATAGCTACTGCAACCTCAAACTCCTAGGCTCAAGGAATCCTTCTGCCTCAGCCTCCCAAGCAGCTAGGACTATAGGGGAACACCAGCACACCCAGCTAATTAATTTTTTTGTAGAAACTGGGTCTTGCTATGTTGCCCAGGCTGGACTTGAACTCCTGACCTCAAGTGATCCTCCTGCCTGGGACTCCCAAAGTACTGGGATTAAAAGTATGCGTGGGTTGTACGTAGATACAGTTGGAGCACTATGTATGTACTCTCTGGACTACTTTGACAGAGTAGGTTTTTGAATGTAACAAGATAAGTCAACTTGAGTGGGAGTATATTTTGGGAAATCAGCTCACTACAAATTGTGACTGTAAACATTGTACAGTAAATGCTTTGTAGTTTTCCCCCAATAAAAAAAAATACAGTATTATAATCTTATGGAACAGTTGTATATGTGGTCTGTTGTTGACCAAAATGTCATGCAGCGCATGACTGTGCTATCTTTTGATTTCAAAAAAATATCTTTACCTATCTACTAAACACCAGAGTCAAATAAGAAAGCTGTAGTTCCTTTAGGTTTATGTGATATTATTTAGAGCTCAACTCCCAAACTGGAAACTTAATGAGAGACTAAGGTACATATTTTAACAATAACATAGACAAATTTCATTGGCTTAGACAAAATCATTAATACTTACTAATTCAATGTATTAGAAATACTTTGCTAAGCATTGGGTATATAGTGGTGAACAAAACAAACAGGGACCAAACAAGGACCTCACAGAGCTTAGGCAGGCATTAAATAAATATACAAATATTATTATTACAAATTTTAATACATTCTAAGGGGGAAAAAAAGGAAGGTTCTTTGTAAGGCAGTGATGAAAGAAGCCATGTTTTATATAGGAAGGGAAGATATTACTTGTAGAGGTGACAAACTAAAACATGAATAGTCAGAAGGAAGAGATCCTGGCAGAGCAAACAGCACCTAAGAAGCACCAAAATGGTTCCTCCTAGGAATGGACAAATTTAGATGTCGAAGAAAGTAATGTAAATGAAGTTGGAAAGTCTGGAAGAAACTGGGTCATGGAGGGCTTTGCAGGAGTTTGAATCTGATCCTAAAAGCAATGGGGAGCCACTGGAGAATTTTACCTTGGAGAGGATATGGTCTAATATGCGTTGTTAGAAGGCCACTCTGAAAAATGTAGAAGAGTGAGATTGGAGGTGGGAAGACCATGTAAGGGGCTACTGCATAGCTCCAGGTGAGAGTGATGGAAGCTTAAACTAATGTAGCAACAGTGGGTTGGAGAGAAATAAACCAGTTTGACATATATCTTGGAGGCTGAAATGACAGGAATTGTTGATGATCTGGATTTGTTCATTCATTCATCCTTCCGACAAATATTTGAGCGTTCCGTCTGTGTCAGGCATTGTTGTAGGTGCTTCGAATAGAGAAGTAAACAAAATATAAACCCTGCTCTCATGGAATCTGCAGTCTAGTGGGAGGATACATACAATAAACAAGTAACCGGTAATATGACCAATGGTGATAAGAACTATGAGAAATAATAAAGCAGGGTAAGATGCAAAGGAAATACTGGAATGAGTTTGAGGTTTCTTTTATATAAAGATTGGTTAAAGAAAAGCTCTTTAATAAGGTCACCTTTGAACAGATACTTGAAAAAAATAAAGGAGAAACCTATGTGCTTATCTGGGGGAAGTATTCTAAGTAAATAAACATCAGAAAGTAGTATGAGAAACAGTGGAAAAGCAAGTGTGTCTAGAGTAGAATAGGCAATGGGGAGAGTAAAGTGAGATTAAAGAGGTTCTTCAATGGGGAAGATCATGTTGGGCCATTGTAAGAACCTTGGTTTTTAAGATAACATGGGAAGCCCTTGGAGGGTTTTGAATAGAAGAGTCATATCATCTGGCTTATGTTTTAACAGGATAATTCTGGTTGTTGTGTTGATAATAGAATATAGGAGGCAAAAGGGGAAATATAGAGACCATTTAAGGGGCTACTTCAGTAATCTATGCTAGAGATGATGGTGGTTGGACTAGACTGGCAGTAGTGAGGGTATTACAAAGTGTTTGGATTCTATATAAATTTTGAAGGTGAAGTCGATAGAATTTACCAGTCAATTGTACATGGGTTGTGAGAGAAAGCAAGGACTACAGTATGATCCTACCATCTGAGTAATGGGAAGGAATTAGAATTACCACTTACTAAGATGAGGGAGACTGGGGGGACTGGTTTTGGTGATGAGAGGTTTTAGATTTGGAGGGTGAGTGAGAAGGAAGAATTCAGAATGGGTCCTACATTTCTGGTTTGAACAACTGGGTGGATGGTGGTGCAATATCCATAGGTGAGAAAGATAACAGACTTTAAAATTATCTGTTCTAACCTCTTTATTTGATAGGTGAAGAACTGAAGCCCTGAGGAAAGAGCTACCTAGTTGAGCAGTAGAAGAGCCTAGACTTAGTTGAAGGTTTCCTGATCAAAGGATCAAGATTATTGCCTCTTTTTCACACTTATTTTTTAATTTTAAAGTCTCTGAAATGTGAAAATGAAATTGTAACTTCCTTAAAGGCAAGATCTGCTCTTTAAGCTTCTATATGTTATGCTATAGTGGGCATCTATTGTTTATTGACTGGAACACCCTATTTCCAGGATCTGTTCTTTTCCATATTTCACCCACAGTCTCACAGAAATCACCATGCTAGTGCAATGTGATCCCAACTCTTGTCCACAGTGGACTGTTTGAGGGATTGGCACCTGACTCAAAGTGAGCTAATTGCCTCTGCCCACTCTAGTGAGAGGGAGGAATTCTTATTCTAAGAATTTAGTAAATACCTGTTGACCTGAATTGAAGGATGAGTGAAGCTTTCAGAAACTATACACACACACACACACACACACACACACATACACACATATATATAACTTTAAACTTATGAATTAGGGGATGATTATTCCCATTTCAATAAAAAAATTTTACTTTACCAGAAGATTGACTGTAATTTTGCTTTAAATAGCAATCTTCCTAGTGCATTCAAGCATTTTTTTTATGATCACTAACTGTATGACAGGCTGGGGTTGAAGGGAGAGTATTTTAAAGTTAAGGCATCAGAAAATACTTTCTGTTAAATTATTTTTCTGTGGATCTGGAGCCTGAGCTCTATAAAGGCCTCTCACTTCCAAATATTGAATTTTAAGCTATCAAATGGGTTAGCACCCAGAATCAATATTGGCTAAATTTATTGGATAAGTAAATTAGTGATTATTTCAATTGTGAGTTCAATTAAGTATATTTTATAGGCTTCTATTTAAAGACTATTAATTTTAGAATCAACTAATCAAAAACATTGTGCACAGGAAATGCTCAGTTTGTGTGTGTAATGTATATGTGTTTATATTAAAGAATATGGTTGCCAAAAATGTATGGATAGAAGCAAGGGTTAATGATAACAATGAATAAAAATCACCAATACTATATCTGTTGTTGATGAGGAGTTCATTAGCAGAAAAAAGCACATCAATGGCTATCAATGAGCTTCTGCCTTTCTGGAGGATAAGAAGAAAACAAAGTGGGATAGTAGCCTGTGGAGCATAAGTTCAAAGTCAGATAACCTATCCAGTATATTTGATAAGCCCATGTTTGTTCTGTGAAGACAGAAGTGATAGTGACCATAGCCATAACTAGGTTAATGGTAGATAGTATAATGTAAGCCAAGTTCAAACTCCACTTGTCTTAAGAAAGAAAAAGAAGGAAGAAAAAAGAGGAGGAGGAGGAAAAAAGTAGAAAGAAGAAATGGTTATCTCATGAGCACGAATAGCTGCTAAAGGTTGTGGAGCCACAGGGAAGGGTTGGAGCAGAATAGCCAAATAGAGACTACCAGCGATCATCCCTCTGCACAAACACCAAATTCAACAACTATCCACTCAAGGAAGCAACTTCAGAAGAACCAAAAAGCAGGTTAGTGTGATCACAGTACCTTGTTTTAACATTATATCCAGGAAAGAGGCACTGAAGAGGGTAGAAAAGATAGTCTTGCATTGCCTGTGTCATCCCTCCCCTATCCCCTGGCAGTGCCATGCCTGAAGAGAGAATTTGTGTGCCCAGGGGAGGAAAACTAAAGTGATTGTGGTACTTTGCATTGGAACTCAGGGCTACCTTGTCACAGGGGAACACAGCACAGGACAGAATTCTGCCAGCACCCACAGAGAGAGCATTTACACCAGGCCAGTGCCTGGGTCACCCCTCCCCCAACTCCAAGGCAGTGCAGCTCAGGGAGAGTCATCTTCTACTTTGGGAAAGGAAAATGAAGAGTTCAGAGGACTTTGTTTTGCAACTAGGGTACCAGCTCAGCCACAGTACAATGAAGTACCAGGCAGACTCCTGAAGCCCGTAATTTTAGGCCTTAGTTCCTGGATGGCATTTCTAGATCCTCCCTGGGCCAGAAGGAAACACACTGCCCAGAAGGGAAGGACCCAGTCCTGGCAGGATTCACCACCTACTGACTAAGGAGCTCTAGGGCTTTGAATAAACATCAGAGGTAGCCAGGCAACAGTCACCACAGACATTGAGTGGACTGGCTTCAGGTGTGACCTGCCATAGTTTTAGCTATGGTAGCTGTGAGGGAGTGCCCACATTACTCCTCCCCCAACTCCAGCAGCCCAGCAGAGAGTGAAGGAAGAGAGTGAGACACTTTACCTGATAATCCAATGTTAACCCTCTTTTCTCAACCTTGGAATAATTCCCTTATATTTAACAGTTGTAATTAATTTTCTGTAGAATTTGGACTTTGATGACTGACAGAATCACTTTTTCTGATAGTTTTGGTTTCTAGCAATTTGGTGACAATATAAGAATTTCGGATAGTATTTGAGATAATGTCTTTGGTATTTTTGTAAAAAAAAATTTATACACAGTAGGTCTAAGTCTGACCAAGAGAGTTAGCTAATCATACAGGGCAATGATACCTCTTGATTTTCTCAGGACAGGTCTGGTTTATGCCTGTTTTTCTGATGTATGTATTAATAGTATCTTCTTTCATTCCTAAATGTGTCCTGGTTTGGAAAATAAGTTATGTTTGCCCTACATATCAGTTCCTCTGGTAATCCTGATCTATCTAAAATTGAAAGACCCTGCAGGGAACTCAGTTAACTCTCTTGCTCTCTCATGAGGTCTTGTATACATTTCCTTCTGATCTCCTGCACACCACAAGTGAGAGACCATATTAACTCACTTCAGTTAAACCATTTTGTCTGAGAACTAAAATTTCATCCAAGTTGTACTGCTTTCTGGTGATCTAAATGAATGTAGATATTACAGAAGACCTTGAGGAATGGATAAATAGCATGTCTTTTATTCAGTTGTCAACTATTAGTTGTTTTAACTTGGTTTTTGGCAGGAATTGGATAGCTATTGATTTAAGCTTCAGCTATCTGGCAAGTGCCTCAACTGCAGAGATTTTTTGCATTGCTGATTGAAGCAAGATGCGTAAGTTTCAGGTAATGGGAATTCTTTTAGTTAGGATTAGGTCCGGCTGCTAGTGACAGAAAATCCAGTCTATGAGGGGCTTGAACAAGACAGGAAGACAGCTTATTTCTCACTCATATAAGATACCAGAGCTAGGTTTTACAGAGCTGTTAGCTATGTGTTAGATTCACGGTTTCAAGACCAAGGGTCCTTCCATCTCATTGCTCACTTTTGTGCAGCATTCATTCTCAAGGTCATTCTATATTCCTGGGGAGCTGCTTTAGCTCTAGCCAATGCATCCTCATTCCAGACTTCAAGGAAGGGGCAAAGAAGTGAACCCCCACCCCCGCTGCCTTTGAAGAGTATTTCTTATTAAGTTCTCTACCACTTTTGCTTATATCCCTTTGGCCAGAATGCAGTTACATGACCACATTTTGTTGCAAGAGGTCCTAGGAATGTAGTCTTAATTCTGGATCACCATGTACATAGCTAAAACACAGGGATATTAAAGAAAGGAAGAAGGAGAAATGGACCCTGGGGGACAATTAGCAGTCTTTGCCATAGGACTAAAGGTGACAAAATTGACATTCTATAAGGAAAAGTTAAGACTTGATTTATTTGTCCCAATGAAAAGTGACCCTACCTCCTCACAGCAGTGAATCTGGAAATATGTTTAGTTACCAACACTAGCCTACCTAGCCCAAGCTTGTCCAGCAGCTACATGCAGGGAAGGTGCTCCATGTCACTTTCTAAGAACTGCATTAAATTGTACTGCATGTGTGATGAAGAAAAAAGTTATAAACACGGGAGTCTTCAGATACTTTTCTCCTCCTCTTAAGTACTCTATCCTCCTGGAGCCTCCATTTGATAGGCAGATTCCTAGACCTTTGTGATGTAAAATCATAGTGGGCAAAAAGGAAGACTAAATAAAAATAGTGAGGAGAAGGGAAATACATTATCAAGCAAGGTGAAACCCAGCTATACGGGAGTTAAGGGGAAATAAAAGCCATGTGCCCTAGAAGTGGGGTTAAAGAAAGAAGTTTCTTTGCAAGGAATTGTGAATGAGTGATTCTTAAGGGTATTATATGAACTGTACTTTTAAAATTTCATACCATTTATGGCTTACACCAACTGGGTCTCACATACATTCATTAATAAGTAGAGTTGCAATTTGGTTGTATTTTGGGATTTTCTTAGAGTTGATTAACTTTTATAAGAATCTTATGTTATCAAAAGTGTAATTAATTTTACTTAATAAATTTCTTGCTGTGATTAATCATTTTGATGCTTATATTTAAATGTGACATTCCCTTAAACACCATGGGGCCACAATCATTCTATTATCTGTGGTCCCTTGGAATTGCTTGCCTAATTAGAGCTAACCATCTTCACAATGATCTCTCTGAGGTTTCCTGGTTCCATTAGACATTAACATGCAGGCATATTAGGAGGCAATTTGGGTTCTCTAGAGTTGAGCATATTGTTACTGCATAACTCTATGTGACAGTCGTGAATACTATAAAAGGCAATGTTTTCACAGTTGCTTCCTGAAGAAAATAAATGATTCATCACTTTATAGGTAAAGATATTTTTAATTCTTCTTCCTGTATGGAATGAGCAGGATCATTCTGCCTAAAAAATGTGAGAGACAAATGTAATGCGATTTTTAAAAATAAGGAAGAATATCTTATACTTTGGTACTAGAGTCCACATGATGGTCAACCATGACTGGGGGAGATTGGATGGTCTAAAAGATGGAAATGGACTTCAATGATATATAGCAGATAAAGGACCAAAATTCTCCCCTCCTCCAAAAAAGCAATCCCTCCCCTTTCCTGTCAATTATTTACCAGTATTAAAACAGGCAAAACAAGATGGAAGACAGAGCTGCCAGTGCATGTAAGTCCAGGGGTTCTTACCTGCAAAATGAAATTTCCTGAACCCAAGAGACCTCATGTCCAGACTCTCTCCTCTCCAACCACCCCAGGGCCTGCCCACCATAAACCTTGTCTTTTCCTTTGTCTTCAATAGGGGTGGGTGGAGCAGAGGGTTCAGTCTAAGAATCAGGGATGATGCACTTGTAGTCATTCTTCTTAAAAAAATAAAAAAGGACAAAGCTGTCTGATATCTAACAGCCATGATATCCAGCAAGCATAGTGATAGGCAGTCTACCATACAGGTAAGCAATTGGTATCAGGGGATCCAGCCACAGGTAAAAAGGTAATAATGCCACTGCAATGGGGAATCTAGGAATTTTTAGAGATATAAATACGTGGGCAGTTAGAATTTTGCATTTTTTTCCATCACTTGATTGTGGATATTTTCTTCTAAGTTTTAGTCATTCTGAGATTACCTTTCCTTGGTAGAATCCTTTTGAAATGATGATTCTTTTCTTTGCATCTATATTATCTACTACTCTTAGAGTGGGGAGTGACATATGATATCTGGTCTGGCAATCTCAAAAGTTCTCAATAGCTTTGGAAGACCAGAGTTAAGCCTGACAAAAGCAACATTGCCCCTTGTGCTCCTTCCCCTATTCCCACCAAAGCAAATCAAATTATATTTCTTTATCTGTTTTCTGGGTATGCCATTGATTAAGATGTCCTGCTTCAGGGGATGGGCTTGAAGCTTGGGTCTGCTGGGACTGGTCTGGATCCTTGGTTCCTGGGAGCCAGGTGTCTTGGTGCTGGGGTCTAATGGGGTAAGCTTGCAATCTGAAACTTTCAATATGGGCTTGGAGCCTGTGTCTTCAGAGGTCAAGATGCAGCCTGGGTCCATGGGGCCTGACCTGGCACTGGGGTGGACTTTGAAACTGGGGCTGTGGGGGCTATCCTTGTGTGGATTTTACTGGGGTGGGCCTGGTGCTTGGGTTCATGGCAAAGTCAGGTATTTATTTCACTTCCCCCTCCCATGGAGGGCATCTCTCTCCACACTGTGCTGCTGGCTTGGAGTGAGGGTGACATAGGTAATGTGAAAGTGTTGTCCCTACGCACTTTGTTCATCTTTTCTTATTTATGTGCTACAGCCAGATGCTGTAATCACTCACTTGATTCTTTAGCTTGTTTGAAGCTATTTTCCTGCAGTGAAAGTTGTTCAAATTGACATTTCTGCAAGGGGATAAGTGCTGGAAAGTCCTATTCCACTATCTTGTTGACTTCACTCCCCAAATTAAAGATATTTCAATCATCAATAAACACCATATGCAAAATTGAAATACAAGCTACATACTGGGAGAAAAGTATGTATTCGTAACACATATAATAAAAAATTCTTAGTATTAAAAATATATAAAGAAATCTTACAAAGCGATAGGATAAGGAAAAATGGCCCAATAAAAAATGGGTTAAAAAGATAGGACTAGGTGCTTCAGAGAAAAGGAAACAATGTGTGGTCAATAAATGTATGACAAGATATATAATCTCACTTATACTCAGAGAAACATAGATCAGGACCACAATGGGATATCATTTTACATCTAGTTGATTAGTAAAATTTAGGGAGCTTAACAATATCAAGTGTTAGAGAGGATATGTATGTGAGCTCCCTTATACGTTATTGATGGGAACATAATTTTGTACAGTTGCTTCAGAAAACAATTTGGTATTATTTGGTAAACTTGAACATTTGTGTGTTCTATCACCTAGCATCAATATTCTAAGAAAAATTTTAGCATATCTACTCAAGGAGATATGAACTAGAATGTTTTTGGTGGCATAGTTTATAATAGCAAAAACTTAGGAACCACCCAAATGCCCATTAACCAGACAATGAGTAAATTTTTTGTGGAATGTTCACATAATGGGATATAGTATCAGTGAAAATGAGTGATCTACAGCTATTAGCAGCAATATGAATGGACCCTAGTAATAAAACCCTGAGTGAAAAAAAGCAAGACTCAAAAGAAAGCGTAGATTATGGTATTCATTTTTAAAATCCCAAAACAAATAAAAATGTAAGAAATATACATAAATGTAATAAAATGAATAAAAAGGGAATAGAATGGTAAATATAAAATTCAGGATAGTGGTTACCTCTAGGGGATGGTCTAGTGGAGGCATACAGGTAATATTCCAGTTTGGGAGTTGGGCAGTGGGTTCATGGATATTTAATATGGCATTAACATAAATAAATGAAAAGGATGATTTATAAACCAATGGTAGTATAACTTGAACTAAGAATTATGATTATTTCGGTTCTCTACACCTGAGGTCTAAGAAAAATTCAAAGCAATGAACTCCATATTATAGTTTACAAGGTCCCATGTGATCTGGCTTTTGGTTTGCTTTCTGATTTAATCTCATACTTCTCTTATCCTTGTTCATTCAGCTTCAGCTACACTACTTTTCCTGTTGGTCCTTTAACTCTTTAAACATACTCCTGACTCAGTGCCCAAAACATTCTTCTCTAAGATATCGACACATCTTGCTTTCTCATATCATTCAAATCTGCTCAAATATCTCAGCCAGGCCTCTCTGAGCATCCTATTTAAAGCAGCACCCCTATTATTCTATCCATACACCCTTCTCTATTTTTCTTCATACCAGTTACTAAATGATACATTACTATGTAGACATTGTTTTTATTTTATGTCTCTCTATACTGAAGATCCATGGGGGCAAGGGTTTTGCTTTTTTTCACTGTTGTATCTTTGTTTAGCTACCTCCTACTCTTCCTTTGTCTCAGATGTTATTTCCTCAGAAAACTTTCTCTGACTCTTCTAAACTGGATGTGTTTCTCTTCTGAGCTCCTATTTTACCCCATGATAACACAAAAATAAAGCTCCTCACATTCTTTTCTGATTGGCTGATTACCTGTCTCTTGCACTAGATTTGTGAGTGTTTTGAGGACATAGACCCTGTCATGCATGCACGTATGTGTGTATGTATTGAATTTCAAACGTGTTGCCTGCCACACAGTAGATGCTCAATAATGATTATTTAATTAGTGGTAAAACAGATGAAAGAATGAGCAAGCGAGTGAATGATTCAGCCTCAGGGTTAAGATGGCTAGCTAGAAAAATGGAGAGGGAGATTGGCCATGTGGAACTGATAAATTGTGGTATAAATAGGAGAAGCTGGATATTTTTTTGGGTGAAACTTCATTGTGTTTCTATAGAAGCCTTCTTTTTATGCAGACCTTGGTGAGTTTTCTCACTTTTAGTGTAGGGTCTTAAGAGATATACCCCAGGCTGGATATATGCATACATCCCAATGAGGGGCAGAAACTCATGAGCCTCTTAATCATTCAATATTTCTGCACAGTTATAGTTCAGAGGAAAACTCATAGCATATGTTGATGCTGAGATCTTGGGAAATGTTAAAACAAGACTATATATGATCAGATTCATATTTCCTGCTGCATGAATTTCACTGTGTCCTAATTCTTTCTTTCTAAATTATCTATGTAAGAGCTATACTTTCCTTTCTATTTACTGAAATATAAAATTCACTGGGATAGTCCTTTTCTCTGGCCCTTGACCCCTGTCTTATGAATAGCCAAGAGCTTTCAGTTGCCTACAGATGCTCTCAGTGGCTTTATGTTTAGGTAATCAAATTACCCTTTTCTCTTTTCTGGCTCGGTCATTACGGAATCATCTTTCTCATCATTATCAGCATTAATGCTGTGCCATAATTATACACATAATTGGATCACTTGCTTGCTTGCATAGATAATTGTATCAATTTGTTGCCAGCTTTGCCAGCTACCAAGTAATGTACCCAGTAGCCATATGAGAGTATGAGTAAATTATTGGAACTTATTTATTCTATGTGATGGACCAACTTCAGAGTTCATGGTTTGGGTGTGATTATATGGTGTAAGTTGCTAATTAAGTGGATGCTACCTCTCTTTTATTTATGAGTGAACAGTGTCTGGCATTTTGAAACCCCTGGTATGTTTATGGTGGTCCTACTCAACCACTAGTACCTAGAAGTAGTGTTTAGTATCCAGATAGAGAAAATAAAGTGCTAATTAGACCAAAGGCATAGATTTTATTTTTGTGGATGAGTGAGCTCTTTGGTTCTGGGTCACAAACTCTACCTCTGTTTCAGTAGGCCCTGTCTCTGTCCCAAGATAGGATCCTAACCACAGCCATAACTAGAAGATGGTGACAGCCTAAGCAGATGAATATAATTAAAGAAGTCCCTCAAGGACAGAATGGTGTGACAGGCAGATATCACATGATGATGGAAACTCTAGGAGCAGGTAGTATGCCAAGACCAAGGTGAACAGGGAGATTGTCAGGTAAGACTGATGATATTGTCAGATCAGAGGAGGCTGATAACATGCTGGGGTCACTTCTGACGTTCAGAAATGAAACTTTAGTTTGAAAGAAAAATAGGACCAAAGTCTTAGAATTATCAGGATTGAGATACAGGGGGAAACAATAGGGGCAATTACTTAAAGAGGGTTACAAGGTACAGTCTTGGTCTTTCAATGGTCTGGTGGAGTTGGCCATACGGGCTTGTGAGAGTTGACTATGTGTACTTCTCTTTTTCTAACTCCACCTGCAATGACTTCGTGTTGGTTGTTTGATATCAGCTATGGTGGGAATATTCACACCATGGGAATGAGCAAACATTATAAATAAGGCCTTTTTTCCCCTGGAGAGCCAGTTTACCAGAACACCACTGTTAATAGGTATAAGCTAGCAGCAGGTGACATTTAGTAAATGCTTACTATGTGCCAGGCATTTGCATTATCTCGTTTAAGTCTCATGCCATCCCATTTTGGGGGAGAGTGAGAAAAATGAGGCTAGAGAAGTTTAGTAATAAGTTCAGTATTAGAATGGGGCATGTGCTCCAGAACATGACTGGTAGTAATAAAGGGGGTTTAATGATGGACCACTTAAGTACTACACTATGCTTCTTAAATCGTGCCTGATTAGGAATAACTTGGGTTTCGGGACTGAGCTTGTAATACGAGTAGCGTATTGCTTAGGGAACCAGGCTAGTCATTATGCCCCCACAGAATTCTAAGTAGAATTATGTCCTTAACTTTATATCCTCTTGTCTGTAGCTTTTCTAGGATTCATCAATCCAAGGTGGGAGAGCACTAGAATGTGCCTAGGTACCCCCTTCCACACTCTGTGTCATGGTTCTAAGTAATGATTTCCTGATATCTAACTTCTTCTCAAGAGCTTTTCCAGGTATCATACTCTTAACCCTCTCTGTGATCCAAGGTTCTAGATTATAAAATGTATGTACTATTTACAAAACAGTTTGAGAACACATGTCCTTATTTCTGTATGACACATTTCAAATTTTTTATAGCCAGAAAGGACCTTCAATATGGAGCTATTTGGTTTTCTTTGTAACATGTAGTTTTATAAAAGTCAGTTTTTGCTGTCCAGACACATTTCTGTAACAAGACTAAATTTAATTTGTCTTGCATTTCTTTCCCAATGAGGCAACATAAATAACCAACAAAAGGAAAAATATATTAAACTATATAAATCCAAATATACAAATATATAATAAGCCCTGACTAATTATTGGGAATTGTAAATGAGATTTTTGGTGTGGCATGTCTACAGATTAATGTAAACTTTATTTAAACCAACTTGTTTGTTTTAGAATCCTAATCATGATTTTCTTTTACTTTACTATAGCAATACACAGCAAGTCAACTGCAGGAAGATTTAGCAAAGTGGTAATATCCTTTCTATTACCTTAGACACAATGGGAAACGCAGATCATCCAAGAAATCATTTTTGCTCTGCAGTTGGCCCATAATTTCTTATAGTTCTGAGAGAAAATAGAGAAAAATCACATTTTAAGCAGGTGTAGGCTTAACATTTGTTTTGGGTTTTGATTGAGATAGCATTTTGCATGCTATGCAAGTCCCTGTGCCATGTATAGTAAGGTTCAGTTGACTATAAGAGAGGTTGTGATATTTAGGTAGCTAAATGAATATGACCAATATCATATAGACACAAAACCCCATTATACCTATGGTGTTTTAGACCAACTGCTAAAACATTCTAAAACCAATGCACTAAGGTTTGAACTCTTCAGCTATTGCATGTATGTATATGTGTGTGTGTGTTGGGGAAAGGGAATTTATGATTGAATGCTGTAGACTGAAAGCTCTTTGCATCAGTAAGTTATTGCTTCATAATAAACCATCTTACAAATTACTGGCTTTAAACAACCACCATATATTATTGCCTGTGAGTCACTGAGTTGGTTGAGCAGTTCTTCTGGTCTTGTTTGGTTTCACTCATGCATCTGCAATCATCTGTGGGTCACCTGGGGAGTGGCTTATTTAGGACATCCTCAGCTTGGATGACTCAGCTTTCCTCAACATTCTCTTGCATCTCTCTAGCAGGTTAAAATAGATATGTTTGTATGGTACTGGCATAGGGTCTAATAGGGCAAGCTTTGCTTGGCTGTGCTTGTGTGTGCCATATTTGCTAACATTTAATTAAGAAAAAGAAGTTACATGTCCAAGCCAAAAATTAGGGGTAAAATATTTTGAAGCAAAATTGGTGAGGGTCCACAAATGTGGTTGCTATCTCATATACCAATGAAAATCAGCTTCTATTCCATCATTGATACACATGATATAAGCTGCTGATGCCTTGAGAAATGAAATTTGGGACTTTCCAAACTAATGCTATTTGGGTTGTAATAATAGAAATGTAGTATCAAGTATAATGAAAGAAATTATCCTACTGTACTTTGCATTGAACTTGGTATGTTGTTTATTCATTTTTAAAATAAAATTTATTTCTCATCGAATATGTACCACTATACAGTTTAGGAAGGACTTTAGCAAACAGGAGCATGACCAGAAGGGGATAATTGATGCTATGGACTGAATGTTTGCATCCCCTCTCCCCCAAATTCATATGTTGAAGTCTAAATCTTCGATGAGATGGTATTTGGAAGTAGGACCTTGGGAAGGTTATTAGGTAAAGAGGGTGGAGCTCTCATGAATGAGATTAGTGCCATTATAAGAAGAGACATATGTGAAATAATCTCATTGTTTGTTTTCTGCCATATGGGGATATAACAAGACAGCCATCTGCAAACCAAGAATCAGGCCCTTGCCACATATGAGATCTGCCAACACCTTGATCTTGGAATTCCCAATCTCCAGAACTGTGTGAGAAATAAATGGTTGGTGTTTAAGCAAGTTAGTCTATGGTAATTTGTTATAGCAGCCAAAAATGACTAGGAAAATGGGAATAGTGAGGAATATGAAAACATTCTGGGAGGAATTTGAAGAATTTCAGTTCAAATGTCACCTCCTTAGAGAGGTCTTCCCCAATCCATTAATCTAATATTTTTATTGCTACATAATAGTTGCACATATTTATGGGGTACATGTGAATCTTATATAGAAGCTTGAATGTCAAGTTTGCATTTCATTCATAGAGAGTACATTTCTAGATTAAGGGAAGGATGTGTGTCTGTGAGTTAATGGGGACAACTGTTCAAGACATTGGATGACATTGAACCTAACCTAACCCTTTTGTTTTCTTGGAAGGGGAAACTGAGACCCAGAGAGAAGAAATAACTTTCCCAAGGTTATCCATACAGTTTACAGAATAGTTAGGAACAGAACTGAAGCTTTCTGATTGCCAACTCGGTGTATTTTCTACTATATCATGAAAGCGATAAAGTGAGAATGGTACTTTCAATTTTAGGTATTACATGCTTATTTAAACATGCAAGTAATCCATTAAGATAAATTCCTTACTAACAGATGTTCAGCAGCAACTCCTGAGGCCTTTACACGTAACAAATATCTGGCAGTGGCTGCTTTGATGAAGGACAGTACTGCATGGTACTATGTTCCTTTGCAAACAAGAAGACCCTCTCTACTGTGTCCACTCTGCATGGCCCAGCTGGGAAGATGATTAAATTTAGACATTAGATGGGAATGATCGAGTACCTCTCACCACCTGCTCAGTGGTTTTCTTTAATTTCCAAATGCTACACTGGCTAGAATCCTTCTGTTTTAAATGATGGGTAATCTATTATTTGGCTGCCCAGTGTGCTCCATTTCCAAAAACCATCATGATTCATCACTGTTTTGCATTAGACTAGGAATATTCAGTGTTGTTGGAGCTGCCATATTGATTGAGAAATCTAGACTGGAGGCATGGGTGACAGGGTAACTGCTCAGGCCTAAGTGCCAGCATCATTATTAATGTTTTCCTAAGGGAAGGAAACTGGAACTACTTCTGATGTGGCTGAGGTTTCCAAAGAACCTGTCCCTTGTGACATGCCTTATAACCCTTCTGTCACCAAGTTGCTCTGAAACTATAAACAGTAGTGCTTAAAAGGTTTAGAGTCAGACAGACTTGGTTTCAAATCCTTGTTCCACCATTTAATAGCTGTGTAAATTTAGTATGGAACCTCTTGTTTTCTCACCTATAAAATGAAACTAATTGTAGTATTTTCCTAACAGAATTTTGTGGAGGGTTAAATGGTTAAATGAGATATTTCTAAGTGTGTGGGAATATAAGGTCATTATATTAACATCATTATGAATATAGAGATAGATCCAACTGAAACTTAACAACTTTGTCCCAGTAACACACATTCTTTTGGTGGTAAGATTAAGTTTATCCTGTTATAGAAAATAGGACCTTGAGTGAAAGAAATGCTGGGTAGCTAAGTTTAGACAGGATGAAGAGAATGAAGAATGCAAGTCTAATTCAAAAGAGACTGTCTGTAAAAGAGCAAGCTTGGATATGGATACCATATGGAGGCCCTGGGTAGTCAGAGGGTATCATGAGGTTACCATGTCATGAAGATAGGTGCCAAAATGGAGATGAATGCAGAAAAGACCCAACAAATTCTATTATGCTAAAGGGCTTTTATAGTCTATGATAAATTATTTTTCAGGGAAGCAGGAAAGAGCATGGGACTGGGATTTAAAAGCCCTAAAAACTATTTCTGACTCTGTTGTTCACTAGCTCTGTGTCTATACACAAATCAGTTAATATATCTAGGCCTTAATCTCTTGATTTTTAAAATGAATGTTGGACTAGACTATCAATTGGCAAATATCCAAACCGCAAACTAAGAATGGTTTTTAAAGGGTTGTTTAGAAACAAAACAAAAGAAGAAAAAAGAATAGTGAGAGAGACCATAAGTGGTCCTCAAAGCCTAAAATATTTGCTATTTAGTTCTTTACAAAGTTTGCCAATCCCTGAAATAGATGATCAATTAGGTCCTTTTCAGCATTGACAGTCTATGATTCTAGTCCTTGGTTGATTTATAATTGTTTTAATTGACAGAACTTGTTTTACTTCCATTTAAGCAGTTAGATAGAATAAGTGTTTGATAGCACAGTAGGGTGACTATAGGTAACAATAATTTATTATATATTTCAAAATAGCTAGGAGAAAAGATTTGGAATATTCCCAACACAAAGAAATTATAAATGTTTGAGGTGATGTATATCCTAAATACCCTGATTTGATCATTACACATGTTTGGATATGCATGTAGCAAGATGTCACATGTATCACATAAATATGTATTATTATTATATGTCAATTACAAATAAAATAAACTTTTATATTTATACTAAAATATGTATAATCCATTGAATAATAGAGTTAGAATTAAAAGGGCCTTTGGAGGTCATTTCATCTAGGCCTTTATTTTCAGATGAGGAAATTGAGGGCCAGAGAAGTTATTGTCATTATGTCATATCTTATGAGTGGCAGAACCAAAACCAAAACCTAGATCCTCTGATTTCTCATTTAGTTATTTTGTATTACACTCTCATACTTCAATAATAGTCATTTCAAAGAGCTTAAGACTTTTCCATCCCTTCCCTCTTTTACCCACCAAATTAGCTCCCTTATTTTAGTTCCTGGTGCCACTATGTAAAAATATTGGTAGCATATTAACAGCTTGCCAGGTCTACTGTAAAGCTATAAGAACGTGACAGGAATATGCAGGCATTAACAATTAATGATTATCTAAGTGGATTCGATATCACATCCATTTTATAGCCAGGATTAAGATAGTTCATAATTTTGGGCTGAAGTTTAATATAGAGTAAGGCTAAAGAAAACTCATGGAATTTGATGGTTAAAGTTTGCTTTGGTACAAATTAATATGTTTAACTGATGTTTATACATCTAGCATAGCAAATATACGTCATATTAAATTTTACACAAAGATAACAGATTCAGCTCAAATGGGCTGGATAGTTGACTTTTCTGCTATCTTAATACTGTGCTTCCTGCTCCAGAGAGAATAGTCATGTAGAGAAATCATGGAGAGGTTTCCCTGGAGGGAGCTAATGGGAACTTAGCTAAAGTCACCATTCTCCCATGCAACCACCAATTTTCATTCCTTTTTTAGCACTGTGTTTTCTTCAAATTAATAGCTATTGGCAGAACTACCATGAGGCATGTGTTCAAATCTCTAAAGATGCCACAAGTGAAATTGTATGGTCTTGATCAGATTTTAAGGTTCTTGAGCGCAGACACAATGCCTTCTTTATCACTGTATCCCATAACACCTGCTCTCACTTAGTCTTTGTTTTATGTTTGCTGAGTTGAAGTCTATACAGCTACAATACAGAAAGCTTCCCCAAAGGGCCTACCTCATTCCCTCAAGCTCTATGTGTAGGTTTTTCTTTTTCTTTTTTCTTTTTTTCTCTGAGACAGGATCTCACTCTGTCACCTGGGCTAGAGTGCAGTGGAGTCATCATAGCTCACTACAACCTCAAACTCCTGAGCTCATGCAATCCTCTTGCATAGGCCTCCCAAGTAAGTGGGACCATAGGTGTGCACCATCATGCCCAGCTAATTTTTCTATTTTTTGTAGAGGCAGTATCCCACTCTTGCTCAGGATGATCTCAAACTCCTGGGCTCAAGCAATCTTCCTGCCTCAGCCTCTCAAAGTGCTAGGATTACAGGCATGAGCCACAGTGCCCGGTCTCTATCTGCAGTTCTATTCCTCATGGAAATTCCTGGGATAGATGCAACCCTCACTGATTCCTTCCTTATCTTGATTCCTTCCTCATCTTGATTTCTTGCATTTTGCTCACAATTTCATGTTTCTTCACAAGGCTTTCTTCTAAAGCCAGGGTCTACTTAGTTCTTTTTGTTTTTCTACAAGGCTAGATAGTCCCTCAAAAATATTAAGTTGATTTGAATCAATTTAAATAGTTAAGTAATTAATTGTGTAACATTTGTTGTCACTGAAAACTTTTGTGTATGTCCTGCTTTCTAACTTGATTTAAATTCAATTATTGGTTGTTGGTGGCCATAAATGCAAAAGTAAGATAATAGCATACTTTAGGCTTTCCCAGGATACATCTAAAATTTATTTTTCTGTGACCCCAAGAGCACTGGATGAGGAGTCAGAAGACTAGGGATTTAATCTTGGATCAGGCTCCAATGAGCAGCATGGCCTTAAGCAAATAACTTTATATCTTAGCTCCTCGTCTGTATAATTGAGTTATGTGAGGGACTCAGGTCCCTTTCCAGTTATGTCATTTGGAGACTGACCAGTCCCCTTTCAAGTGTCAGGCTAAGGTAGCAGTCAACTTGTATGCTAAAGCTGACCCAATTCCTGTTTTTGTACTGCCTGTGAGCTAAGAAATATATTTTTTTACAGTTTTAAAGGTTATATAAACAAAGAAAGAAAAATACGTGACAGAGACCTATGGATGTGATACACAAAGTCTAAAATATTTACTATCTTGACACTTACAGAAAAAGTTTTCTGACCCATGGTGTAAAGGAATGTGAACATGGGCTGTCAGCCCGGCTCTACTTACCAATTGCATCACCTAAGGTATATTTTGTCATGTCTTTATACCCCAGTTTCTTCTACAAAATAAGGATGATGATAGTACTTCCACAAATGTTTGTTGTGATGATTAAATGAGTTTATAAATATATATATACATATAATTTAGAAAGCTGCCTACAACAGAATTCTTATTCAGTAGATGTTAATTACTGTCATTATATATATAATTCCTTGCAAGAGATAATTAGTTAAAAAAGAGGAGTTATGGAAGACAAATAAGAAAACCTTGAACCATAACATTTTATAATTGGAATGGGACTCAAACACTGTCAGTCAGCTCATTTTTATTACAGATGCTGTGACTGAGACTCAGGAAATCAGGTGGTTTGTTCACATATAGTTTGTTCACATATAGTTTGTTATTGGCTGAGCCTATATACTTTACTTTTATCAAATAGTCACATAATGGTTCTTAGCTCTAGACCTTGGCCCATGAGCTCATTTTGTTTTAGCTTTTTTATTTTGAAATAACTTTAGACTTAAACAAAAGTTACAAGAATAGTACAAAGAATTCCCATATACTCTTCACCCACATTTCCCAAATGTTAACATTTTACTACATTTGTTTTCTCTCTTTCACTCTCTCTCTCTTCCTATGAATACAACTTTGAATAGACTTTTTTCCCCTGAACTGTTCAAGAGGAAGTTGCAAATATGATGTCCATTTATACCTAAAACGTCAGTGTGCATTTCCTAAAATCAAGGTCAATCTTTTACATAACCACAGTGCAATGATTAAAATAAAAAATAAATGCTGATAACAGTGTTATTTAATCTATAATCCTTATCTAAACATTGTCAATTGTCCCACTAATGTCCTCTGTAGCAAAAGCATTTCTTGACTAGGTCCTTGAGTGCACAAATTTAATTTTTAATGGGAGACTTTTCCCTAGTATGCTTTGAAGATTCCCTAATGAAATGTGTTTCTAAACTCCTCAGTATGCTGATTCCATGCATTTTAAGGACAGAGGTGAATTTTCCTTTAGGATATCTTTTTCTTTCCCTTTGCCTTCATCAATCCAAAGTGGTCAGCAAGATGCAAGTAACATTTCCTTATAGACTAGCGGAAGCCATTAGCACAAATGACATGTTTCTGGGCTTTAAGTGGTTCTGTACTGTGTGGTCCAACATTTAGATGGATGGTTATTTGTGTTTAAATCTTAGAGTGAAAATGAAGTAAGAATTTGGCACATTTTACCTCCTGCTGAAAACAGACAAATAAAACTCATAAAACCAAGACGTAGGTCAAGTCTATTTACTTAGTAAATGACAGGTTGATAGGACCATCTCTTGGAACAATTTCAAAGGTTTATCTGAGGCTAATGGAATTGGAAATACATAAGAGAAAAGGTCTCTCTTTTTTTCTTTTACATTCCTTTGGTTTATTTTATTTGGCAGTGCCCCAAGTTAAAAAATTAAGAGCTAATTCCATTTATTTAGAAAGATGTGCAAAGTACACCTATGTCTCATTCTACAATGTCCGTGGGGTTCCATTCTGAAGGGTCAAGTTATATTATAAACAGATTCCTTTAACATGTTTGTTAAGTAAAGAACATTGGAAGGGGATTCTCAGCGCTCCAATATAATATTGAACTCAGTCTCACAGGTTTCTGTCTTTCTAGTGGGGTGATTTTTTCTTTTTTTTTTTTTTCCTATTTTCTTATCTTACAAATACTTTTTTTTTTGCAATTTCTTTTTTAAGCAAAAGTAGAGCTGAGATATTAATCTTCAAGAAGTCTTCTTTGTCCCTGGCTCCCTCTGTTCATTACTAGTTGGTACTTCCTTGGTCAGCATCTGGTATATTCTTTCTTTCTTTTTCT
Source organism: Lepilemur ruficaudatus (assembly GCA_963574885.1). Lineage (NCBI taxonomy): Eukaryota > Metazoa > Chordata > Mammalia > Primates > Lepilemuridae > Lepilemur > Lepilemur ruficaudatus. The sequence goes on from CAUYRT010068741.1 coordinate 44,070, forward strand.
AAAAACATTTTTTGTTACCAAATAGACATGCAGAAAAGCAAACAAAAGAAAACATAAAGCTCATGAATTTTCACAATGTGAACACTCACATTGTGTGTGTAACCAACACACAGCACAGATAAAAAGATTGAACCCCACCCTCCTCCATGCTCTCTTCCAAGTACTTATTCCTCCATGCAGATAGCCATTATCCTAACATGGGCATTACTTCCTTAATTTTCTTTATAGTTTTATCATTTGTTTATACTCCAAAACTACATAGTGTTGTCTATTTTTTTGAACTTCATATAAATGGAATTCTACAGTATGTATCCTTTTGTGTTTGGCTTCTTTTGCTCAATATTATGTTTGTAAGATTTCATCTATGTTGCATGTCAGTGTAGTTTGTGCTCTCTCTCTCTTTTTTGGTGAAAATACCACATTTCTTCCTATAGATAGACATTAGGGTTCATTCAAGTTTTTGGCTATCATGAATAATGTTCCTGGTGTATATACACATGCATTTCTGTTGAATATATACCTAAGAGTGAGAATTGTCAGGTAATAGGTAAGAAGACATTATATCCTGGTTTTCTTGATTCAGTCCTGATTGAAACCTATTGTCCAGGATAATTATTCATACCGCCCCATTTCGCTCTCAAAAATATATTTGTTTGCTTAATAAAATAGGACATCATAATCGTGAGATATACTTTAAAGTTAAAATTTAAGATAATGCCAAGTGGTTTTTCAAAGTGATCGTACCTATTTACAGTTCTACCAACAATATATGAGATTGTCTGTTGCTCCTCATCTTCATCAACATTTTTTCTTTTCAGTCTTTTTAGTTTCTGGTCTTCTGATAGGTGTGTATCAGTATTTCATTACAATTTTAATTTTCATTTCCTTGAGTGCTATTGAGGTTAAGCAGTTTTTCAAATGTTTATTGGATATTTGGAGTTCTGTTTTGTGTTTGTGTGAATTGAGTTCTGTCACTTTTGTTTTGCATATTAAAGGCTGTGCAAAGGACATGAACGGAAACTTTTCAAAAGAAGACAGAATAATGGCCAGCAAACATATTAAAAAGTGTTTAACATCTCTAATCATTTAGGGAAATGGAAATCAAAACCACAATCAGACATCACCTAACTCCAGTGAGAATGGCCTTTATCAAAAGTACCAAAACGACAAATGCTGGCGTGGATGTGGAGAGATTGGAACACTCATATACTGCTGGTGGGACTGCAAATTAGTAAAACCCCTGTGGAAAGTAATTTGGAGATATATCAAAGAGCTAAAAATACAAATACCATTTGATCTAGCAATCCCACTAGGCATCTACTCAAAGGAAAAAAAAAAAGACATTCTATAATAAAGACATCTGCACTCGAATGTTTATAGCAGCACAATTCACAATTGTAAAGATATAGAGACAACCCAAGTGCCCATCAATACACGAGTGGATTAATAAAATGTGATGTATGTATACCATGGAGTACTACTCAGCTAGAACAAACAGTGGTGAACTAGCAACTCTTATATGATCCTGAATAGAGCTTGAGCCCATCCTTCTTAGTGAGGTATTACAAGAATCAAAAAAGAAGCACCACATATACTCGCCATCAAATTGGTGCTAACCGATCAACACTAAGGTGCTCACATGAATTAACCTAGAACTTAAAACATCCATCCTAGATTTATTAAAGTTTAAATTAATAGTTTAAAGTTAAATTAAATTAATTAATTTATTAAAGTTTAAATTAATTTTCTCTGAAAACTCTAAGATCTCAGAATGTTTACTTCTATTTTCTCTGTTCCTAATGTATATGCTATTATTGAGATATTTTAATTTAACTTAATTTTCCATATACATATATACACATACATTTATATATATGTACATTTAAAAAGCCTAAATAGATTTTTTAAATATAATCAATTTTTTTTTTTAGATACACTCATGTATGGACAGTTTTCTTTTCTGTTTTTTCCTTCTTGCATCTCTGACCTTCTATCTGGTATCATTTTCCTTCCTAATTAGTATTTCTTTTAGTGAGGGTCTGCTTGGTGTTAAATTCTCTTAGTTTTTGTCTATTGGAAAATGTCTTTATTTTATCTTAATTCTTGAAAGACATTTTCACTGGATATAGAATTCTAGGTTGGCAGTTCTCCCTAACCCCAGCGCATTGAAGTTATATTTCCATTGTTTTTTTATTTTTACTGTTGTTGAAAGTCTTCTAACAGACCAAGTGTTTCTTCTTTGAAGGAGTATTTTATTTTTTTTTGTCTTTGTTTATCTTCAATTTCATCATTATGTGTCTTGTGGATTTATTTTTATTTATTCTTTGGGATAAATATAAATTTATATCTTTCATTAGTTTGGGGAAATTTATAGTTTTTATTTCTTTAAATACTTCTGACCCATCTAAATTTTCTTTCTGGATTTAATGTTATACATGTGTTAGATTTTCTTATGGTACTTTATGTTTCTTATTTTCTTCTATTTATTTTCCATTCTTCCTTTCCCTTAGTCTCATCCTGGATAGGTTTTTTATTTTTATTTTTTTTTTTAATTTTAAAGAGATTTATTCTGAGCCAAATTTGAGGACCATGACCCGGAGCAACATCCAAGAAGCCTTGAGCAAGTGGACTTCTGTGGTTGAGTTACATTTTGGTTTTATACATTTCAGGGAGACAGAGATTACAGGTAAAGTAATAAATAAATACATGGAAAGCATACATTGGTTTGGTCTAAAAAGGTGGGCCACCTTGAAATGGAGGGGGGGCTTATAGGTCATAGGTCGGTTTAAAGATTCTTTGACTTGTAATTGGTAAAAGACATGAAACTTTGTCTAAAAGCTTGGAATGTTTTAAGATAAGGAGTTCTGTGAATCAGAGACAAGCCACAGGACATATATTTGTTGTGTAAATTGAGGACCTTCAGGTTTGCCTTGCATACTCTTAGGCCTGTTAATGGGTTACAAAAGATATCTCCAAGAAGGGAAGAGGCATGATGAGGCATGTCTGACCTCCCTCCTCATGGCAGGCAATTTAGTTTTAGGATATCCCCTTGGCCAAGAGGGGGTCCATTCAGTCAGCTCACTGGGGGGGGGAGCCTTAAGATTTTATTTTATTTCACAATTCCCCCCTTTTGGCCAAGATCTGCCAGAGGCAGCATCTATGGCCAAACTCTTATTTTGTCCCATCTGTTGCCAGGGTGGTGTGGCTACCTGCCCTTGGTCCATCCAGTCCCTCCGTGGGATCCTTGTGGCCAAGAGGGCTGAAGAGACAAAAGGGAGATTACAGCCAATTGAATGTTTTAGGCCAAACAGGACTGGAGGTAGACAGGCACTCATCAACCCTTTAAAACCTTCTAGGTTACATAAGAATAAAAACCAAAATGTCAAAGGCAAGGCTACAAAACTAGTTTAAGTATTGAGCTACTATATTGTTGGGTCTTATGGTAGACTTGTAGCAAACATAAGCATAGTTAACCTTAAGCTAAGGGAATTTAGAGACTTTTATTGTGTCACAATATTTTAGTCTCTTTAATAATTTATACTAAGGTAGCTGATAAATTACTTGTTATATCTCCTTTTGTGTAAACCCATAACTGAGAACAATTATACTCAGGAAGTTCTAAGTCTATAAAAAATTATGATTGGAATGTATATCAGCAGCATATGGCCTGAAAAGACAAAGTTTTCCAGTTAGCATTTGTTTAGGCTTCTGTGTGCCTCTCCTTGATCTTGAGGGTCTAAACTAATTCCATACCTCAGAATCGGCCATTACAATCTCACATGCCCACTTTTCTGCAATAGTGCCTGGCCCTAGAGGGAGCATGTTTGAACAGGGAGTTGGCAGATTCAATAGTTTTAGGTTCTGGAGATATCAGGTAAACTTACTATTTACTTAAAACTGGTCAGGACTCTGGAAAACAAAACAAGAGAATCAGTAATGTTCTAAATGAAAAGTCATAAAAAATTTAGTTTGGTCCCATGCAATTCATTTCTCTTCTGTTTGAGGTTGAGTTAATGGGATACTCATGGACATATCAGCTTTCTAATTAAAGTCCTGGAAGGTTGTTTTATTTTAGTCCAGTGGTATATATCTCCAAAGTTATCAGAAGCCTGTATTTAAGAAAACTTGTCAGTCCTTTCTATGACTTTCCTTAAAGAAGTAACCTTCGGACTTAGCCAGTTTAAAAAAACACTTTCTGAGATGAATGAAAGTAAAACAAAACTCTTAGACTAGTTATAGTTAAAGAGACAACTGACGAATAAAGTTGGTTATTTTTATGGCATACAACAATTTACTGTAATAACCGTAATTACTGTTGATAACACATACCAAGATATATCAACATTTTATAATATTGGAACATATATTAATAACATACAAATATAATGCCATTTCGTATTTGACAATGTTTCCTGTATAGTTTTAACATGCCAAGTAAACCTAATGACTGTCTTAGACTTTCAGTGACCCTAATACATAAAAAGCTAGTTTAAGGTCAAAAGACTGGATTTAGAACTTGGGTTTGGAAAGTTTGTCAAATATCAAAGGCTTAAAACATTTGTTCAAATACAAGCACAACTCACTAAAAAGTAAGGGCCATTTATTTAATTAAGAGAAATAGTCATCAAAAGATTCTAAAGGTGATAAAGTAAGTTATATGTATACAAACCTTAACCCTTTTAAATTTTAGTTTTCTAGTTAGTCAAACCTAATAAAGAAAGCACAGGGATTATCCTGACAAAGCATAAAATCTTTGCTTCTTTTTAGGACAGTTACCGAAAAGTAAAGAAAAAATCTTCTGTAGTACGATTTTTTTAAGTGAAAAAGGAAACAGATTATACAATGAAAATGAGTACATCATGTCATTCCATTAAGAGCAAAGTAATACCTACAGAAAACTTTGTTTTAACCAAAATTTCATTTTTTGTTATAGCCAACTGGACCACATACAAAATTCCTTAATAAATTCCCTTTATAAACTTTATTCCAACCTACATAGACTATCTATAAAACATGTCTAAAAACTGTTTAACCTTTCTTATCAAAAATATATTTCTATATTCATTGCCTTTTTACATCTTTCTCTTGCTCACAGGTTACTGTCAATTTTGTTTTCATTTTCTTTCTAAATCCATATTTTGATTCAACCTCTGAGTTAGACAAAATTAAAAGCCTTTTTCTGAAAGCTAGGCATAATACCTAAAATTATTCCATATAAAATCTGGTCTTAAAGTAATTAACTGACCTTCTTTGTTTTACTGTAAAACCCGATTTTACAACCCCTTGCCCTGCACTAAGAAGGAAGGAATACACAGTCAGAAGCCAAAGAGAATCTAAATATAAAAGCTTTGCTCGGTTCTGCCACTCAGCCTGTTAGAATGAGCTCACACACTTTTTGTCCAATCATATTTCTACATGCCTGTCTATACTTTAAACATGAAAATGGGCAATCTCCCCTGTATCTTTGAGTGTTCATTGTGAAAGCATCCATGTATAAGGTTTTTTTAAATTTATTTTTTTGAGACAGAGTCTCACTCTGTTGCCCAGGCTAGAGTGCTGTGGCGTCAGCCTAGCTCACAGCAACCTCAAACTTCTGGGCTCAAGCAATCCTTCTGCCTCAGCCTCCCAAGTAGCTGGGACTATAGGCATGCACCACCATGCCCGGCTAATTTTTTCTCTATGTATTTTTAGTTGTCCAGCTAATTTCTTTC
>CAUYRT010068743.1:0-20922 GCA_963574885.1 Lepilemur ruficaudatus
CGGTGCCCGCCGCGGTGCCCGGTGCCGCCGCCGCCGCCGCCCGCGCCGCCGCTGGCTCGGGACCGCGGGCAACCGGAGCTCACATCCGGGGACGGAGGCGCTCGTCCGCTCGCTCGCTCGCTCGCTCCGCGCCCGCCGCGCCGCGCCGCACGCCGGCTTCGCCCTGGCGACGCTGCGCGCCCGCCGCCGCCGTCCCCCGCCCTCCCCCCGCCCGCCGAGCCTCCCACGGCCGCGCCGCGCCCCGGCGGTCGGCGGCCCGGCGCGGGGTTCTCCCCGCACGCCCGGCGCGCTCGAGGTGGCCGCCGCCGGGGATTCGGGGTGCCGCCACCCGGCCTGGCTCGGCTGACCTGCGGGCGCCAAAGGGTTAAGCGCGCTCCAGCCGCGGGCCGCCGGGTTAACCCCCTCCGCGCCGCGGGGTGTGCTCTCCCTCGGTCCCCCGAAAGAGGCGGGCGGCCGCGGGGTGCGGATTAACCGCTCCTCCCCCTGCATCTCTCGGGGGCGGGGATCGCATGGGCTCCCGCGGCGGGCCAGGGCTCTACGCGGGTCCTCCCTCTCGGCACACCTGGAGGCGGCCCCGCCTCCTGGGAGCACAGGTGCTAGCGGGCGGTCGTCGCTGCGGTCTCGAAGCGCACCCTTCCCGGGGCTCTGCCTGGCTCTCTCACTGCTCTGGGCTGAGCAGGCTCCCCTCCCCTCCGCCCTTTCTGGCTGCGGGGGGATGGGGGAGACCCGCTCTAGAGAGAGCACTCACTGCCCCAGGTGACTGCCTGCAGCCCCAACTGGCTTCCAGAGCACCCTGCTTCATTCACCCCACCTGAGCCCGGTCTGGCGCCGCCGTGGGCTCTAGGGGGCCAGCCAGTATCTCTCCCCCAAGTGTGTTTGGAGGCAGGTACAGGGAAGTAGAAGCCAAGGTCTTTCAAACCGCTTGTGTTGCTCAAAGAAATAGTGCTGCTGAAACTGTCGACTCCAGTCTGGGAGCTGAGGAGAGTAGTTTGTTTTATGATACCTTTGCTGTCTCATACTGGGGATTAGGGGGCGAGTTGCAAACGGCAGCTCCTGTCTGGAGGGAAAAATACTGTATCTAGTGGATGACTGATATTTTTCATTTAGCTCTGTGCTGGCTGTTGGAGAAGGGCGTCTGCTTTGTTACTTCACAGGATTCGATTTATTTGCTTTTGTTCCGATCTGCATGTTCCTACAGCGTTTTAGAACGTTTAAGAGCAGTGTCTTTAAAGCAAAAATAAAGCAAACAGCTCAGCATGAATTAAGAAAATAAGAATTGTCTATAGGAAAGTGTTCCTTGCCCATGGAAGACACACTAGTCATCCACGATTGTTGAGGAGCCCCTGGGACGAGAGAGTGGGGACAAGACAGAGACTCTCCAGGGACCTTTCTGAGGGGGTGTCTGGTCTAGAAGGATGAAAACAACCAGGCTCTTGCTGGGTTTTGTTTTTTGCTTTGTTTTTGGAGAGAGGAGAAACAGGGAAATAGCCCTATGGTCTAGTAGCAATATAAAGCTGGCCTGTGCCACCTCACCTATGGCTGCGTCTGAGCCAAAACCTAAAGGGACAGAAGATGGTTCCTGTCAAAGAACTTACACATCCGTGAAGCACTTGTGAAATTCACAAGTGCACATGTCACTTTCAGAGCTCCAACTCTAAAGCCTTGCCTCTTGAGACCTTTTCTACAAAATGCCCTCCTAATGTTTGCTCAGGACTCAGTTCAGTTCAGCCAGCGTTCATAAGGCACCTGTTAAGAACAAGGTCTGGGCTGGGTGTTGCCAGGACAAATCTATGGCACAGCTTCTCCCTCAAGGACACTCTAATGAAGGAAGAAAAGTGTGTGTGCGTCTCTCATACCTTGCAGGACATACAAGCTGTAACAAGTATGAAAAAAGCGCTATTCAAGCATCAGAGATTAATTATAATTGAGGAAATCTGAGAAATTTTCACAGACGAGGGCATTTTAACTGATTCTTAAAAACTAATGGGAGCCGGGCATGGTGGTGCACGCCTGTAATCCCAGCTACTCGGGAGGCCGAGGCAGGAGGATCGCTTGAGCCCAGGAGTTCAAGGTTACTGTGAGCTAGGCTGACGCCACGGCACTCACTCTAGCCCGGGCAACAGAGTGAGACTCTGTCTCAAAAAAAAAAAAAAAAAAAAAAAACTAATGGGGAGGAGGAGGGATGAACAGGTGGAGTATGGGGCAATTTTAGGTCAGTACAGCTATTCTTTATGATACTGTAATGATGGATGTAGGACATCATGCATTTGCCAAAATCTGTAGAACCGTACAACACAAAGAGTGAACTTTAACATAAACTAGGGGCTTTTGTTAATAATAATATGTCAATATTGGTTCAATTGTAACAGATGTATCCCAGTAATGTAAGATGTTAGTAATAGGAGAAACTGTTGGCAGAGGGAGTATATGGGAACTCTGTACTTTCTACGAAATTTTTTTGTAAACCTAAAACTGCTCTAAAAATATAAAGTCTATTAAAAACAGATGACTACTTTTATAGGGTATAGACAGGGTAAGAGGAATGGGCTTTAGGGGTGAGAGTGAAGCACAGGGCAAAATGTGGGGAGGCTAGGCTGATGGAGAGAGGAGGTGGGAAGGCCACTCAGAACCAGAGAGAAGGCTAGCTGCCTGGCTGAGAAGGCTAGATTCATCTTCTCTGCAGGGAGAGCCAATAAAGGTGTTTAGCGCAGAAATGACATGATTAAATTGTGATTTGGGGATTTGGGTTTCCGGGTTTACCGTTTAGGTCTTAACAAGTCTATGGATTAGAATTTTTGACGTGCCATTCCAGCTTCTGAATCTTGGCAATGCAATGTCTCCAGCAAGCTTTTTTTTTTTTTTTTTTTTTTTTGAGGGCCTTGATTCAGCACAGCTCTGGATGCTTTGGCCCACTGGGTAATTTGAATATTTATATTCCCATGACAATGTGAATTACTGAACAAATAATAGTAACTAATATTATTAAAGGCTGCCTATGTGCCAAGTTCTAGTGTAGGTGTATTAAGTGTATTCATTCATTTAATTCTCCTACCAAGCCTGTGAGACAGGTACTATTAAAACCCTCATGTTACAGATGATAAAACCAAGACAGCAAGGAGTTAAGTAACTCACCCAAAACCACCACAATTACTTAGTGGCTGAGCCAATAAGACATGAGGAAAGGCTAAAATAAAAGATTTCAGCTCTAAGACCCAGTTATGTCACTGACACACTATTGTGGGGTCTTAATCCCCGTGACCTCATTTATCAGACATTCCTATGTAAAGGCACTGAACTGGCATTCTAGACATGGTTACCTGTGTGTACTGCATTTCAAAAAACCTTGCTGATGTGACAGTCCAGTCCAGAGCCTGACCGTCTCGCACCCGGGATCATGCAGTAGATGCCCCATCTAAATTCTCCCTCCCGCGAATAACCCATCTTATGTTCAGAAGACACCATGTCACTTCCCTAACGAAAAAACATTGTTTCCTCTTTCCTTCCACGTCCAACCTAAACTCCTCTGACTAGCTTTCAGCCTTGTCATTTCGCACTGTTCACCCTCACTGTGGTCAGCAGCCTCCTCATTAGGCGGTGAACATGCTGTGCTCATTTCTGACTCTCTTCCTTGGCTCCTGTTTGTTCGCTGACCTGAAATCCCTGCCTTGCTGACCTCAAACTAAACCCTCCCTATGGAACAAGCCTCCAGTCCCTACCTCCTCCTGAAGCCTTCTCTGATTGCTCCTGCCACTGTGAATACGTGTGTGCGCCCACCCCCACCTCCCCTTCCCTAAAGGCCTACAACACCTGGTTTTTCCTTTGATAACTTACCTTCCTGTGTCTTAGTTGATTGCTTCTTGGCTATAAATCCTGTCTCTGCAACCACAGTGCAGGTCCTTAAGCAAGGATCACCACCTTAGCCCCCTCCCCCAACTGCCAAGTGTTACGCTCACAGCAGGCACTAAATACTCTTATTAATCTGCACAGGATCATAAAAGCCCGCACATATCACTGGAAATTGTCAACTAATATTTACAAAAATCCTATAAAGTTTCAGCACACTTGGCCCTTAGATGGTAAAAAATACAAAACAGAGGGAAAACTGGGTCCTCTGCACACCAGGAATTCTAATTAAGGAAGACAAACAGATCCCAAAGGCTACATGCAGAACATATCCATAAACTATGAAGTTGGGTCTGAATGAGGCTCTCCACCCACAGGCCTTGGTGCTAAGAAGATGGCCCTGACCCACTAACCACCAGAACAGGCAGATAAAGGGGATGGGGACATGTGTTCCAGGTAGAGGAAGGGCATGACAATGGTAGAGGAATGACCAAGTCAGGCTGAGAAGTCCAGAATATGTGCAGAAGTCAGTAAGCAGGTGGATAGACTGGGACTTGCCGGGACTTAGGAGATAGTGATGTAAGTAGCAAAGGCGGCCTGGAGTAGATGGTGAAAGTCCCTGGTGCCTGGCTCACCTGTCCAGGTGTTACCCTGTAGGCCAGTAGTTCTCAAACCTTTTGGTCTGAGGACTACTTTAGACTCTTTAGAATTACAAATCTAAATAGCTTTTGCTATTTAGATTTTATCTGTTGATATTTACCATATTCAAAATTCAAGCAGACCATTTTAAAAATCATTTATGAGTCACTTTAAAATAGTAATGTAATATATTAATATTTTTTAATGAAAAGTAACTGTTTTCCAGAACAAAATAGTGAAAAGAGTGGCATTCTTTTATTTTTTGCAAATATCTTTACAGTCTGGCTGAAAAGAAGACAGCTGCATTCTCCTATCTGCTTCTGCGGTCAATCGGTAGTGATAGAATGTTTGATATATACAAACAGATAAGTCCATAGATACATAGTTAACAGCCGTTTCAGACAACTGTGGATATTGTTCTCTGCTATGACACCAAAACTCAACTTTTAAAGGTTAGCTGAAATGTGGAATTTCAAACCGTGTCAGTGAACTCACTTTTTATACTCTGTTGCATTAAAATCCATCAGTCTATTTTGCAGTTTGAATGGATCTTTTACCCATGCATGATTTGGTAACATCATGCATTGGTCATTTGGAAAATACTGTTTCACTGAGTTACATAGACTTTCTAAATGTTGACACATTTCATTATGCAATATCAAAAAAACACATTCATTGTTATCACCACCAATCTCATCAGAAAGTCTTTAAGTATTGGGAAGCTGTCAAGCTCTCTGTGGTAGATAGAAGTTTTTCAAAATTCTAATTTTCACTTGAAAGCTCAAATTTTATAATTGGCACAAATACTGTCAAGTTTTTTTCTTTGAAGTAACTGTCTTACTTCATTCATTTTCTAGAAAATATCTGCCAAATACTTAGGTCTAAATAACCATAGTTTGTCAGTAAAATTGTTGTTCCATGAAAAAGTAACCCTCCAACTTCCTACCTCAGACTATCACACGAGTGAAACAAGCATTGTATACAGCAGAAATGTTTATGCAATTGTCCTAATTTGTGAGCGAGAATATTAAAAAAGACATCTACACAAGGGTAGAGATTTAATAAAATAATAATTTCTACTGCTTCTTCAAGGAGATTGTCAAGTAAAACTGGCTTTTATTTTATTTTTTTACTATGGGTGCATGACAGATTATAATGCAGTGTCCACCAGCACACTTTGGTGTCACTGCCTTGATTCATGCTAAGACACTAGCAGTTTTAAACACTGTTGATTTTTTTGTACCATCAGTGCAAATGTCAACACAGTAGAAAAGGCAAATAAGTCTTAGTGTTACTATGAAAATAGTTTTGACCTCAAAGACCACTTGAAAGGGTCTTTTGGTACCCCAGCTAGGGTTACTAGATAAAATACAGAATACCCAAATATTGCATGGGGCATACTTACGCTAAAAAATTTATTTGCTATTTATTTGAAATTCAAACTTAATTGAGCTTCCAGAATTTTTATTTGCTACAACTGGCAACCTTACCTGTGGGGGTCCATAGACCACACTTTGAAAACAGCTGCTCAGGCAGCTCTGGGCTGTTTTTGAGCAGAGAAATGATATCAGAGTTGTATGAATACTTCATGAAAATAGTTCTAACGCATATGGGCAGGATAAATCAAGGATGAAAAGATTTGTAGGGCACAGGAAGATCTGATGGGTCAATTAAGAAGATATTATAAGATTTATTGATCAATTTATTTGGTTATTGTGAGGGGCAATACCATTCTGAGATTGGGCAGAGAAAACAAAGCCCTGCAGGAGGCAGCTTTCTACCTAGTGAAGTCCCCTATCCGTTGGTGCCACCAGCTTACCCTTCCCTCATCCATCCCCATGCCCCACCTCCATCAGGACTCCTCCGTTACAACTGACTTGAACTCCACCCAGCAAAATTTCAAATCTTTCCTTCTTGCTTTGGCCCCATTACAAGTAGAGTCCAGCTGGTCTTCATCCTTCATCAAGTAACTGTTCACTTGAAGAGCAGGATTTACGTTTCACATCGGACAAAGTAATTCCAGTTCCTTTAACTGGTTCATTCCCATCCCCCTTGACCCAATTCTTAAATCTTATCCATCACTCTCTGATGCACCAAATACTCTCCACTTTCACAATTGGGAAGTCCTGGCAGAGTCTAGTATATACAGTCAACACCCCATTATCCATGCTGACTGAGGGAAGGGAGCAAGTCTTAAGTTTCCCATCTGTGAAATAAACTGATTATAAAACCTATCTCCAAGGGTTCTTAACATTCTAATATGGTATATTGGAGGGAATCTGCAGCCTTCTGATTTCCAGATTGTTCTTTTTTAAGCACCAAAGGAGGCAAGAAAAGCTTCATCTTTCTCTGCTGCACCCCTTTTAATAAAAGGATTTGTTCTGTAAATTTTGGATTCAGTCAAAAGGCCGCACTTACGGACCAGGAAGGCCACCTGTTTCCTTAAGGCTACAGGTTTCCCACCCCTGGTTGGAGTCACATAGAAGTAGGCCCAAATCCTGGCCCTGCCAGCTATCAGCTATGCTGTGTTGAGGCCTCTTAGGGCCTCAGTTTCCTCACCTTTCAAACAAGGATAATATCACCCATCTTATTAATTTATTGCAAAGATTAAAAATAATGTTGTAGAGCCTCTGACATGTAACATCAAGTTGAACCATATAACTTAATGTGAATTTAACTAAATATACTCAGTTACAGAGAGAGAAAGGGAGGGAGGGAGGGAACCATTTAAACGGTGCTGGCAGGAGTCTGCCCTTCCTGTGCATGGTCTTAGTTTTTACCTTTATGTCCTGACTTTAGAACTTAACTCCCCACCCCAGTTAAAATATTACCATCCACTGTAATGATGGCTCTCCTTTTTGTTAACTGCATTCTGTCATTCAATGTAGTCCCAAAGCAATAGAACACAGTGGGTTTTTTTAATGATCTTTGAATTTTGCTTAATTTTAATTTCCGGTATTTATTATTTAAGATTCAACAGCCAATACTGACAACCCCAAGGCAGTTACAGTAGGAAAGAGATAATAGTAAACTAGGTATTTACACACATGTACATAGTGCATCCCGTGGCACATGCTGAATGTAATTGTGAGCACATGCAAACACGCACACACATGCGTGCACGCACACAGAGGACTCCCAAAATTGGGTTTAGTTAACACTAGTAGTCATCTCCAGGCTAGAAGCATTAGCTATCCACTGGAAATGGAACTGGTAGTCACACACTGTAATGGAAAAATTACACAAGTCTGCATCCGATCAGCCACAGGAGCAAATTTATGAGGACGGGAAGTTGTTAGGGAGACCCAGAAAGTCAATAAACGTCAGAAATTTTATAGTTCAAACATTACAATTTCCTTTTTGTTTCTTCAGAGCAGTTGTTTAAATATTCAATTCACAAAACTGAAGTTTAAGTGGCACCAGTATCTCTCACAGTTGGCACCTACCACATATGTGGACCTGTTTATTTTTCTTATTTAAAAAAACAAAAAACTAAGTCACAAATCCTTGATACTAGCATAAGTTTTAAATCAATATTTTGGGGAGGCATTAAATAGGAAATCATAAAAATATTAAGACTCTTCATTTCCTCAATTTTACTAACAAAACCCTTAGAAATAAGCAAGCACAGATCTTGAGTGCTAATTCAGAAACATTTTCTGTCTGCTTGATAAAAACGCAATATGACAATGCAGTGACCTCTCTCAGCTTCATGATGCTGGCCAAAGATGGATGTTAAAAACTGGGATTGGACTGTGGGCTTGAAAATTTGATAAACTAGCCAGATTTTGTATTTTCTAGGTTGTTAGAACATATAACAGGAAAACGCTTTTTAAAAGTTTCCAAATTGAGGAACTTTTATAAATGAAAAGGAACATAGAATCCAAAGCCACTTATTTGAAGAAGAATCATTATACGTACTTAGATAACTCACTAAGGATTATCTGTTTCATGTTCTAATAATGAGGTTGGTACTATATTGCATCCAGAAATATGGAACTTTCCATTTTCCAGTTCTATCTTTTTTGAGGTTGCTATTTTTAATGTGTGTTTATAATACACTGAAGACATCTCAGTCAATCATGTATTAAGCAAAATAATCACCATGGCAGGGAAACACACATGGTAGTCTTTATTGTCAACATGTCTACAAAACTGAATAAATAGTTGTTAAGGTTCCATTTTGACAAATACAAGGAACATGTGGGGTGGAAGGGAAACCATATCAAGAGCTCCACTATTTTTCAAAGACTGACACTACTTTCATGGCCAATAACAAAAAATGCCAGGGTGTATGGGAGGGTCTTTGCAAGCACACTACATCACAAACACACTAGACTCTGGTGATGTGGCAGAGTAGCCAAAAGACAGAGGACTGGGCGTCTTGTCCCGTGAAGCTCACTGCCTATGTGCTTTGAAAGATCTTTCAGGACTCTTAGCTTTTTACCCACAGCTTGCCCTGCTCCCTTTCCCCTCATCCAGCCTCTCCTTGGCTTCCTTTCCCAGCTCCTTCTGCATAACTGGTTCCTTTCTTCACCCGAAGACCTTTCACCCCGGAAGTTTCTTCCCTCCCATCCCTTTACTTCCTCCTCCAAATATTTCTGTGTAAATATCCAAAATGCCCCAATTATGATAGCTCACTAGAGGCTGCTAAAGAAAGGTGACCGTCCCCAGGCAGATTTAACAAAAAGAATCCTGCAAGAAAAGTCAAAAGATAGAGGGTCTCATTTTGGACATGCTTAGTCGGCATCATAATACTCTGCAATGGTACAATTTAGAACTAGAAAAAGAATGGTAAGGGGAGAGGCTGGGACTCCCAGCTCTGCTCTCTCCCTCGCTGTGTGAACTTCAGCAGTCACAGCCTTTCTGAGCTTGCTTCTTCCTCTGTGATGTGCCGACCTGGAAAGGTCACAAGATGTATGGGGATCACAGGGGATTGGCATGGGAAGGCATTTGATGAATTATAAAGCACAAGACCGATGGTTTTCAAAGTGTAGTTACCGAAACAGCAAAACAGCGGTAGCCACATCACCTGAGAACTTGCTAGAAATGCAAATTCTCCAACTCACCCCAGACCTACTGAATCAGAAACTCTAGGGGTGGGGCCCAGCACTCTGTGTTTCAACAGATCCTCCAAGTGATTCTGATTCATGCTGAAGTTTGAGGACATCACACTCTACAGATGAATTGCTTTTTATAAGATTTCTTCTGGTTGCAGCATTCTATGGTTCTGAATAGATTATGGCAGCATGAGGGATGTTGGTGCCTTGTGTTGCAATGGTACGTATGTGAAGAGCACAATAGCTTATTCTCTTCTTGATTCTCAAAAATTCCCTAAAAAGTAATGCAATTGGATCCATTTCACAGAATTTCATAGCACTTAAAATGTGGATCATACCATTTATGACATCTTTGAGGGCGAGGAAATATTCTACCACAAAGCCAGCCCGATAACCTGATGGAAGCCTGTGCATTATGTTTCAAGGATACCAGAAAGATCAAATTCTACACTTTTTCACCCAGCTCACTGATGCCAGAAATTCCATCATAACAGCTCAAAGCTTCAGTCCTCTACCTGAAACACCAATGTCCCTGGAAATATCACAACAAGCCCTTTAATTCTCAGGGAGGGAAAATGGAAGGAAGAGAATATGAGCACCTTGTTCTCAGGAAGTGGAGTGCCTACACCTGCCCAGGGAAAAATGCCCCAAAGAGGGTATCTAAGGTCACTATAGGCAATTGTGCTTCCTTCATACTTTTGCCAAAGGCCAGGTGTGCACACATAACTGGACGTACATTGTAGGTGCATAGAAACCATAAGGATTAATGGGGGAATCTCAGGCTGAAGGAGGAAGAATGAGTAGACCAAAGCAGAGATAGAATCAAATGGGCAGATTCCTGCTTTGGGTACACTAGGAAAAACAGAACACTCCCCCTCCCCTGCCAACTATCATGGAAACGCAACTTCCAGTTCCATTTGAGTCTCTTCTTCCTTACCTGTCTATATATTTGACATTCTGGTGTTCCTTTTTTTAAAAGTATTGGATTTATATTGTACCTTTTAGTTGGTAAAGCATTCCCACAGGCAATATTCATTTGCTCGCTACAGCCTTATAAGGAAAATAAAATTCCTCATTTACTAAGGAGGAAACTTGGGCATGGCTACTGCCAATGCATGGCAGAGCTTAGATATGAATCCTGGTTTTCCAACTCCAAGCCTACTCCTTTCTCTCTGTCTATATTTTGAATCTGGTTTGCACCCTGCTGTAGAGATGAACCGTGCATTAATGCTCAATTCCTACATTCCCTTAAAGAGGATACTAGGGCTCCAGAGCCCTGGGCCAGAGTGTGAATCCCAAGCTCCCATCATGTGAGCAGGTTCCCACTTTGCTTCCACTGTTTACCTCCTCCCTGCTTTTAGAGCACAAGAGCTTAATGACTTTACAGATGGGCAACATTGTCAGCCATGGTAAAGAGATTCTGCTACACATGATTGTACTTTGAAAATATCACTGTGGAAGTGTATGGATGAGTCACAGAGTTGGCAGGAGAACTTCACATGGGCCGGGCCCTTCTGGTGATGAACTCCAAGGGCTCTGCAAGGTGGCCCAGGCCATGGTCCTTCTCTGACTCTAGGCAGAGGGTTGCCATGGCCAGACTGAAAAGACATTCATTGCTCTACCACTGAGATCAGTGCTCTTGGTTCATGCACAGAAGTTTGGCATAAAATTCTCTAAAATTTCTTCCAAGCCTACAATTCTAATTTATACACAACAAAAGCCTTAGTTCTGTTATCTGGTCACTTGTACCATGTATGTGACTTCAGCTTTCACCTCTGTTATAACGGATTACAAATTCATACTCCCAGTCCTCCCCTTAATCTAAGTTCAATGTCACACCACCTAATGCCTGCCAGATGTTGCCACCATCAAATCTAAGTGGAAATGTCTAAAACCAAACTCATTTCTCATTGTCCTCTACAAACTAGCTCCCCTCAGCAACTTCTAGTACAACCATGTTTTCGACTATCAAGACTCAACATGATAGAGTTGTCTTCTCCTTAATTTTGTATGTTTCATTTGTCACCATTAATTTCTGTTTCTTGTGTACACGCTTCATACTGTTACCTGACTGATCTATATTAAATTTTCTTGCACTATGCTATTCCCTGAACCAATGTTTTCTCTCTTGCTTTATAGCCATGAAAACAGTAGTTCTCAACCCTGGCAGTAGGTTAGAGCTTTTTAAAACTTCTAATGTCCAAGCCCTATCCCTAGAAAACTCTGATTCAGGGGTCCTGGTGGGGAGGAAAGTCCAGTCATCAGTATAACTGAGAACCAATGTCCTGAACAATGTACAGCACTTTTCAGACTTTAAGGTGTGTAGCAATCATCTTGTTAAAATGTACATTTGTATTCAGTAGGGCTGGGGTGGGGTGGGATTCTGCACTTCTAACATGCTCCCAGGTAATGTCAAAGCTTGTAGTTCCCAGACCACACTTTGAGTATCAAAGTCCTAGAGCATCAAGTACATCTCCCATCCTGCCTGGTTTTAAGGCCCTTGCCTCATTTCCTACCTCCCTTTCTCACCTGGCCAGCTCCTGACTCATCATGACACATGGACTCTGCCTTGCCATCCTGACTTACTTGGAACACCTGACTCCCTTCTCTCCGCCTAGTTAAACCTCACCCCTCTGTCAGGACCCAGCCCAGGCCCTTGTCTACCACTTAGCTTTCCCCAACCACTCCATGGTTTACTAATCCTTTTTTCCTCTAATCTCCCACCACTATAGCAAGTGCAGTGATCTTCCCATCATATCCTAAGCTTTGCAGCTGACAGCAGGAAGAAAACTGGACTGAGAGAGATGGAACCCACAGGCACACCTTGTAACTGCTGGAAAGTCATTTCCCCTCTCTGAAAAATGCTCCAAATGGCGAAAGTCTACCTGGTAAAGGCTAAATTAGGTCAGGGGTCTTCTAATTTTTTAATCACTTATTTTATCTTTAAGATATCAGAAACTTGGTTCAACAGAATGGTCCTATGTGAGGCAAATTTTAAGACACAAAATGCAGACATGTCAGCAGCTAAAGCTATATTTTAAGAACATTCAAGTTAAGAGAAACTTCAGTGATCTCTTGATCTAACTGTCCTTTGTTCCTCTCATTTTATTAATAAGGAAGCTAAAGCCCTGAGACAAGAAATAGCTTCCTCACATACACGATTGGTCAGTAGCAGATTCAGAGCCACAGCCCAGATTTCTGAGTTTTCCCTTCTTCCAGGTGTAGCGTCTTCCTAAATGTTCAAGGGAGCCATGACTATATTAAGCAAACAATGTGCTAATGTACTGAGACCAGTTAGGGTAGATAAACCTCAGCAAACGTTTAGCGGCAAGATACTATGAGACGGCAATCTGCAAGCCAGGACACCCTATGCACTGCTGAATCCTCTTGCCTTCCACCACAGGCCAGGCCCTGCAAGGCAGTGTAAGACTCCTGATTATCCTACTGAAACAAAGGTCAACTTTTTATCCCGGCGTCAAGGTCCTCTGCAATCCGGCCCCAACCTAACCTTCCGGTATCTCTCAGACTCACTGTTTCTCACACATACCTTATGCCATTGTTAATTCTTAAGCCACCAGATTGCTTCTGGGCACATGAGCCCATGTGGACATGGTTAAATCTGATACATCTTGAAGTTTGGACATTTTGAAGTTTGGAATTGAGCTGGGCAATTGCTTAATGGGAACCTAGGTCTGGCCCTCACAATAGTTCCACCCTTTAAGGAGCTGTGGCCATAATCTTTCCAGGATAAAGGAGCTTTTCTTTTCTCCTCTGGCTTCCTAATGCCACCTCAGGTGAAGTTCTGCTGTGTGGGGCCCAAACAATTGTCATGCTGTGGCCAGAGATGTTTAATTGGACTTTAAAAGATGAGAAAGCAGCAGGGAGCTGATTGTCAGCCCTGCGACAAGACCGCGCAGCACAGGTGGCCTCGCAGCACAGAGGAGGGGTGGCCTGCCCAGTGTTGATGACTGTCCCCCCCGGGGGCAGTGAAGGCTGAGGAAAGGAGGGGAAATATGGCAGTGGCTGTAGAGCCTCTAGCAAACACAGTGCCGGATCGTCCTACGTTCTGTTTTTACCCCAAGAATTTTACTCTCTCAGAAGACGACAAAGACGTCCCTTTTTAACTCACTCCTCCTCATAAGACAAACCTCTCTAAGCCTTAATATTAATAATTTATTTTTCTATTTTTATAGTGCGTTTTAATTTGCATGCTACCCTTTAAGCCTCACTAAGCCTCCAAGGTAGGTCAGGGAAAATATTCTCACTTCCAGTTTATAAAGGAGTCTACTGGATTCATTATGCTAGGACGTGAGTTTGCCAAGGTTATGCAACTAGTAAATGGTTAAGCCAGAACTGGAGATCGCTTGTCAAGGATTGCTGATGAAACAGTAGATAAAAGCTGCTTCAAACATGACAAGTGTACAGTTCTAATTCTGGCGTCTGAAAACTATTCCCCAAAGGAGAAAGATCCCTTTGCCAGGACAGTGCCTGGAGAGCAGGCTATGCCCTACCGGCTAATTGAACACGGAGGTTCCCACGTCCACCCTTCATCCTTGGATTGGCAGTGACTTCATGCAGACACACGGACATTTCCAGAGCACACGAGGCTGTCTATGTGCTCCTCTGCTTCCAGGCACAGAGTCGCAGGTCCATGAGAAAGTGAATGTGTAAGGAGGACCCCTAGATGCTACTCTGAGACAGACAGCATAGAGTGTGGCCTTGAACCCGGATTCATCTCCAGAGTAAACAGGGCTCTGGCAGGTCAGATATAACACTAGATATGTGAAGTGATTCTTTCACCTTATTTTCCCCAGAAAGGTCTGAAATGGGAGAAAACCTTGAAAAATAACTTATTTTCCTCCTGCTGAACTTTAAGACTGCCACATCGCTCACCCCGTTTTTCAAGACTTGGGGGTGCTACTTTTCCTGAGACTGAGGAGAGCATCCATCCTTCCAGCCTTGCCTCTTTCTCTCAGTGGGCTCTACACATCACTGAGAAAACACACAGGGCAGCGACAGCCCTGTAAGAAAACTGGCTGAGTGGAGGCCAAGAAGGAGACAGGAATATTGAAGTTGAGTTCTTAGCAACTAAACCAAATCAGCCAGAAACACTATCCCTTCTCCGAGAGCTTTCTGTACCCAAAGCACCTAGATTTCAAAATGCATTTTGTTAATGCAGTTCCTATAAGTTCATGGGAGAGAACTTAATGAGATGTGATGAGAGAATTCAAAAGAAACACTATCCTCACGCGAGAAGAATTTACAACTTAAACACACTTAAGAATAACTCAACGGCCAGGCACAGTGGCTCATACCGGTAATCCCAGCACTTTGGGAGGACGAGGTGGGATGATCACTTGAGGTAAGGAGTTTGAGACCAGCCTGGACAGCATAGTGAGAACACCCATCTCAAAAAAAAAAAAAAAGAAAGAAAGAAAGAAAGAAAAGGAATGAGTCAGGCATGGGGACACACGCCTGCAATCCCAGCTACTCAGGAGGCTGAGGTGGGAGGATCGCCTGTGCCCAGGAGTTTGAGGTTGTAGTAAGCTGTGATGATGCCACTGCACTGTAGTGAGACCCTGTCTCAAAAAAAGAGGAATAACTCAAGAGACTTCATGTTTCAAAGTTTCGAGAGTACAGAGTGAAGATATTCCACTCGATTTTCCTCCAAGAAATTATTCTAAAAATAATAAGAAAAAAAATGAAAACACAAAATCCATCTTTGATGAAACCCATAATACATGAAGAAAGGTAAATGACTTAGCAGAGCAGAGGAAGATAAAAATTTAGTACTTCCAGATATTTTGACAAGTGGCAAACCAATTCAACCCCCTGTCCCATAAGAACAGAAAGTCAGGCTGGTGTGGTGGCTCATGCCTGTAATCCTAGCACTTCAGGAGGCCGAGATGGGAGGATCGTTTGAGGTCAGAAGTTCAAGACCAGTCTGAGCAAGAGTGAGAATCCATCTCTACAAAAAATAGAAAAATTAGCCCAGCCTGGTAGTGGGTGCCTCTAGCCCTAGCTACTTGGAAGGCTGAGGCAGGAGGATTGCTTGAACCCAGGAGTTTGTGTTTGCTGTGAGCTATGATAATGCCACTGCACGCTAGCTGCCTTGGCAACAGAGTCAGACCCTGTCTAAAAACAAAAACAAAAACAAAAACAAAAAAACCCAGAAAGTCATAGGATTGGGATACTAGATACTGTAAAAAGCTATGGTTGAGGTTCCAGTCTAATAACAGTGAAGTAAATAGCTTGATAAAAGTATCCTTCCTACTGATAAAAGTTATAAAATCAGGACAAAATTTTTTTTTTAATGTACGAAAGCTTTGGAAAGTGACAAAAGCAAGGCAGAAACCAGAGGGAAATTAACTCTTAAAAGACGAGAACTACAGTAGATGAGATTTGATGTTTGTGACTTTTTGCTTGAGGGTACTTCCCTCCCGGTGCAGTGTGGATTGGCAAAGAGTTTAGGCTTACTGACTTGAGGGTTAGAGGACGGAGTTTAGGCTAATAGAGAGGGTGGGAAATTATAAGGGAAATCCCAAAAAGGAGGAATCCACCAAGGGTATGATCCCAAAAATCTGAGTATAAGCTCTACCCAAATTTTTCATTGACACTGTACTATTATTTCACAAAGAAAACTCCAGGAGACCCAGCAAAAACATCTAAAAGAACATAGTGGAGATTTTCTCTGTTGTCTGCCTCAGGGGAGACAGTTTAGAGCCTGAGTCCAGTTAAGTTAACTGATTTCAAAAACAAAAATCAACATTTTTTTGAATGAAAATAACTGAATCCAGAGTCTCTACAATGTGCCATTCACAATGTCCTGTATACAATCAAGTTATTAGACACAAAGAACAGGAATATGTGACACATAGTTAATGAAGGAGGTGAGGAGGGAGGAATTAATAGAAATCAATCCTAAGGTGACACCAATGTTGGAATTAGTAGATAACAGTTTTCATTGTAAATAAATCTAATGACATAAATGGCAATATAGGCATAATAAATGAACTGATACAGACTTGCAGCAAAGAAATTGAAACTATAAAAACTTAAAAGTCTAGAACTAAAAGGTATAATAACAAAAGTAAAAAAAAATTCACTAGATGGGCTTAAGAAATAATTGGTGATGACAGAAGAAAGAATCCATGAAATTGGAGATTGATTGGTGGAAATTATCCAATTCAAAGTACAGAGAGAAAAAGAACTAAAGAAAACGGACAGAAATTCAGGGACTTATGGTTTAATATTAAACAGTCTAACATAATGCCAAAGAGAAAGAAGAAAGAATTAGATGAAAATAATATTTGAAGAAATAATGGTTGAAATTTTCCCAAATTTGATTAAAGACATCCAAGAAGCTCAGAAAAACGCAAGCAAGATAAATGCAAGGAAAAAACCACACCTAGGGATATTATGATCAAACTGCTGAGAGCCAAAAGTAAAATCTTGAAAGTTGCTAAAGAAAAATTACACATTACATATAGACTGAAGAGCAACAAAATGACCAACAGACTGCTTCTGATTGGAGAAAATTAAGGCTGGAGGACAATGTCATAGTGGCTTTAAAGTGCTAAAAGAAAAACCATTCAACTCAGATTTCTATATCCTTAAAAAAGGAAGGTAAAATGAAATCATTTTCAAATAAATAAAAATTTGGAGAATTGCAACCACATTATAAGAAACGGAAGATGAATTTCTTCAGGCTGAAGAGAAGTTCTTCAAACACCCGATGGAAAATTGGCAATGGACATGAAGAGCACTAGAAATGGTAAAAATGTACATAAATGTGCATAAAATATTATATTTTTTTCTTTTATTCTCTTAATTTCTTTAAGAGATTATGACAATTTGAAACTAATGCTATAATACTACATTATAGAGTTTATAATGTATATTGATATAAAATATATGAAAATAATTGCAAAAAGAACAGGGAGATGCTTGAAACAATACCCTTGCATGGTTCCCATATGTTATTTGAAGTAGCACAATATTAATTCTAAGCTGAGTGGGATAAGTTGAAAGCATGTATTTTAATCCTAAGAGCAACCACTAAAAATATGTAAAGAGATATAGCTAAGAAGAATTCAAATGAAATACTAAAACATATCAATCCCCCAAAGAGACAAGAAACAAGGAACCAAGGAATAAAAATCATTTCCAACAAATAAAAATGAGAGACCTAAATCCAACCATATCAATAATTACTTTAAATATAAATGGACTAAATACTACAATTAAAATGAATAGCTTTTTAGACTAGATAAAAGTTATGATCCAACTATATGTTATCTACAAGAGACACATTAAATACAAAGACACATATACATTGAAAATAAAAGGATGGAAAAAGACATACCACGCAAGCACTAATCATAAGAAATGTGGAATGGCTAGATTAATTTCAGTCAAAATAGACTTCAAAATAAGGAATATTACCAAAAATAAAGTATAATATTCCATAATGATAAAACAGTCATTTCATCAAAAGGCATAGCAATTTAAATGTTTAATAATGGAGTTGAAAATGTATAAAATAAAAACTGAAAGACATAGGCAAAGATTTCTTAGACAGGACACAGAAAACAATAGCCATAAAAGAAAAGAAACAGATTAGGTTTCATCAAATGAAAAACTTTTGCTGATCAAAAAATATCATTAGGAAAATCAATAGGCCAGCCACAGATTGGAAGACAATACTGGCAAACATACAACTGATAAAGGGCTTGAAAGAATTCCTACAACTCAACAATAACAAGATAAAGGACCTCATAAAAATGGCCTAAAAACTTGAACAGACACTTCACATAGGAAGATATTCAAATGGTCAATAGACACATGGAAAATAATTGTTCAACATCATTAGTTCTTATGGAAATGCAAATTAAAAGCACGAAGACATACCACACTCACTAGAATGGTTAAATTAAAAAGACTGCCAATACAAAATGTTGACAAGGATGTGGATTACCAGAGCTTCCATATAATACTAATAAGAATGTAAAATGGTACAACTGCTTTGAAAAAGCTTGGTCAGTTTCTAATGAAGGTATCCATATACCTACTCTTTGGTCCAGCAATTCCACTTCTAGATATTAACTCAAGAGAAATGAAAATGTATGTCCACAAAAAGTCTTGTAGATGAATACTCACAGCAGCTTTATTCATAATAGCCCCAAACTAGAAACAACCTAAATATCCATCAATAGGAAGAATGAATAAACAATTTGTGGTATATTCACACAATGGAATAAATATTATTTATTAATGAAGAAGAACAAACTATGGATACATGTGACAACATGGATAAATCTCATAGACATCATGTTGAAACTCATAGACATCATGTTGAACCATAAGGCACAAAATAGTACATACCACATCATTTCGTTTATACAAAGTTGTTGACAAACAACTAATTTATGGTGAGAAAACACAAAACAGGAGGGGATACCTAAGAGGAGAAGAAACATGAGGAAACTTTCTAGGGTGATGGAAATATTCTATATCTAGGGGTACGAATTACATGGGTATAACCCATTTCTCAAAATTCACTGAATTTTATACATAGTATTTATGCATTTTGATGTAGGTACATTTGGTGGAAGGAGAGGAAAAAAGAAAGGAGAGATATGTTGAGGGTAGAAGACCAAAATTGAGAATTGTTTGAAAGTTGATATAAAGAACAATGGTATCCCCCAGGTTCCCGTCCCCATCCCACCTAGCACAATCAATGAACTGTTCTCACTGCCACCCATTCCCAAGAAGGCATCAAAAGGTATAGCCTCTAAAGAAATGGGAACAATCCCACAATTAGAGGACTCTAGTTCAAGAATGGATATGATGAGGTATGAAAGTAAAAACTGAGAAATTAAGTGGAAGTCTGTGTACTGAATGTGAGACTCCCTAAGCAGCTTCAGGACTACAGCCACCAGGCATATTTGTGCCCTTAAGGCAGGAGTCTAAAGCATAACTTTCTAAAGAGCTGAAAGACCAATTGGTACTGATATCTCAGGGTCTCCAATGAAAGAAAGCCATCCTGTTTCTCTACAGAGAAGCCCACCATTAACAAAACGAGTGCACACATACACACACACACACACTCACACACACAGAGTTTCCCGTTAGCTATACAGTGCCTCATCCTTAAGTATAAATAGATATTTAATGAAAGCATTCTAGAGGAATGAGAGAAAACAGATGAAACAGACACAATGCAGGAAGCAGAAGAAATCTCTTTAAGAATCAGAGAAAGATAAAGAGCCATTGCCCTCATAAAACAAAAAGAGGATGATATATAAAAAATAAAAAGGAGTAAACATAGAATGATTGCTCATCAAAATGTGAAATAATATAGGTGAAATTAAACTTTTAGTTGACAATTTTTAGTTTGAAAATTGAACTTAAGGAATTTGAATTTCCCAGAAAGTAGAATAACAGAACCAAGAGATGAACATTAAGAGATGAAAGTCAAGGAAATTAGAAACTCAATCAGTAGGTACAATATCTGAGAAATTGGATTCCCAAAAGAGAGGAGAGAGGGAACAATGAGAAAGGAATTATTAAAGAAACAATAGAAGAAAATTCCCAGGTACATACTACAGTGAGTCTTTAGATTGAAAGGCTCACTTGCCAAGTGACCAGTGCCGGGTCAATGTGCAATGCAGTCAAACAGTGTGTGCCCTACCCAAAGGCACCCAGCCAAGAAAGGTGAAGCCCAAGCTCTGCTCCCCAAGCCCTTTAACCGAGTGCACCAGCCCAGAGGAAGGGTTGTCTTTTTCTAACTGGTCTACCCAGAAGGAGCCTCTTTCTCTAATTGATCTACCAAAAAGAATGCCTTTGTACAATTTGGCCCTAGAAGAGAATGACTTTTTCTTTTCTTCTTCTTTTTTTTTTACTATGTGCTTTTTTTTCCTTTTCCTTTTTTTTTTTTTTATTTCAGCATATTATGGGGATACAAATGTTAAGGTTACGTATATTGCCCTTGCCCCCCTCCCCCCTTGAGTCAGAGCTTCAAGCATGACCATCCCCCATACAGTGCGCATTGCATTCATGATGTATGTATATACCCATCCCCTCCTCCCCCCTCCCATCTGCCCCACACCCGATAAATGTTGTTCCTATATGTTCACTTAGGTGTTGATCAGTGAAACCAATTTGCTGGTGAGTACATGTGGTGCTTGTTTATCCATTCTTGGGATACTTCACTTAGTAGAATAGGTTTCAGCTCTACCCAGGAAAATACAAGAGGTGCTATATCACCATTGTTTCTTATAGCTGAATAGTATTCCATGGTATACATATACCACATTTTATTAATCCACTCATGTATTGTTGGGCACTTGGGTTGTTTCCACAAGTTTGCAATTGTGAA
>CAUYRT010068746.1:0-27921 GCA_963574885.1 Lepilemur ruficaudatus
AAAAACGTTTATTAGCTTTCAATTCCACAAAACTTGAATTATTATTGTGACTATTTCCTTTCTCAAAGAGGCATTATTTTTTCTTGTTAAGGTAAACTGTTGGTCCTTTAACATATGGATTCTTGAAATAAATCGGTGTACTGGCCTTGGTTCTGATGTTCTTCATTGCATGCTAGGCTGGGAAATAATGTAGCACTTTCCTCACATTTTTAAATGTCTGTGGGGCCGGGTGTGGTGGCTCATGCCTGTAATCCTAGCACTGTGGGAGGCCGAGGCAGGAGGATTGCTCGAGGTCAGGAATTCGAAACCAGGCTGAGCAAGAGCGAGATCCCATCTTTACTAAAAATAGAAAGAAATTAATTGGCCAACTAAAAATATATAGAGAGAAAATTAGCCAGGCATGGTGGCGCATGCCTGTAGTCCCACCTACTCTGGAGGCTGAGGCAGGAGGATTGCTTGAGCCCAGGAGTTTGAGGTTGCTGTGAGCTGGGCTGATGGCACTGCACTCTAGTCTGGTCAACAGAGTGAGACTCTGTCTCAATAAATAAATAAATAAATAAATAAATAAATAAATTTATTTCTGTGAGTTGAGACCTCTTATTTGTAAAGTGGTGTTAACAACATCAGCCGCCTAGGGTTTCTGTAAGGATAAACAAGTTAAGGACACATATTGAAGGTTTATTACATGGTAGGTATTTTAGAGAAAAAATGATGCTAACTATGTCACATTCTATCTTCTTCCACTGTTACTTCTAATGTGATATCACAGTGACAGAAAGCAAATGGCAGCAAAGGGGTTAGTGTGTTGTACTAGCTTGTAACTCACTAACATTTCAAACTAAAGCCGTTAAATTATTTTCTCAGATTATTAGGTGATACATTTTAACTACTTCCAGCTCTCTTTGCCTTGACTAAGAGGTCCCCAAAAGATGACTATGATGACCATAGCGTGAATTTGATCTATGAATATTGAGCACAGACCATTATTTTAGTGCCTTATGCATACAAAATAAATAAAATACTTTATCCTTAAAAAAACTTATGGTTTAGTTCTGTGCTATTCCCATATTACTTGACCCGAGTCGGAGTCAGTATGAGGTGGGAATTGAGGCAAAATCCTGCTCTGGCATGACTGTGAAGCCACATTGTAAGTAATATTAACAACACTTGGCTCAGATCCATTCACTCTGATGCATTATGAGTGACTCAATCTAATTGAAAATCACAACCAGACATTGTTATTAGATAAAGTTATAAAATGATTTGCTGTAGCAGCAGGGACTTACAGGTCTTGTGTGTAACATAAAATTTTAATGAAATGAGCATTTAAAGATTATCATGATAGTATATCATGTAGTTGATGATCAAAACATTAAATTAGTAATAACCTGAGATAAATGCAAGGTCTGGGATTTTAAAATGACAACCGAAGAAAGCAAATGAGCTTAAATTTTACTGAAAACATATTGTAACATAAAATATGTAAATATGTTTGGTAATGACTATATAGCACACACTGTTGAAGAATTCATAACTTCTTCACTTGAGAAGCAGAAAATAAGGCAAATATTTTAAAATAGGGCATGATTTTTCCCCACCATAGATTCTGAGATGCCTGAAGATTAAATGCCAGTAGGAGATCCAAAGAATATTTTTTGAGGTGTATTGGGCAAGTGTGGTAGATGCCCCAGCATCCATCCCATTCCAACTGGTTAGTCTCTAACCACTGTCATCTCATTCTTCTGGTCAGTGATCTGTTTCGGTGTGGAAACAAGTTGGCTCCAGGAGAATTTAAGCTAAATGAGGGCAGGACTTTTGTGCACTGATGAATTTCTAGGACTGAGAATAATGACAGATCTGTGGTAGATAAAAAATAATTGTTGAATAAAAAGTGAGGAACAGAGAAAAAAAGGAGGAAGGAGGAAGGTAAGAAGGAAGAGAAGGAGGGAGTGATAAAATAAGGAAGGCAAGAAATAAAGGTGGAATAAAGGGAGGAAGGAAGGAAGAAAAAGGCGAAAGGAAGGAAAGAAGGGCAGAGAGTGACACAGGTGAGAGGATTGCTGGGTGTTCTTAGAATCAGTCAATCCCTCTGTCATTCTCTCCATACTGGATTCGACCAGGGTTGATTATTCTTATTGCTGCTGGAAGCCATTCTAAGACCATAAAGACAACCAAGCGTAAGATGGAATTGAGTCTGTGTATGACAGAGAGATGGAAAGAACCTGAGTTCTTGATAACAAAGTTGAACATTTTAATTAACCAAGCCTGAAGGCAGTCTTACCTCTGAACTTATTATGTGGCAAAATATATTTTATCTCATTTAAGCTGAGTTGAGTCAGAAATTCCATTTCTTACAGCTGATCACTTCCTAACAGATAGAGTCTGGATTCCAGAGTTAGAAGACAGGCGATGCAAGCTGAGAACCATTTTACCACTTGGAACCTGGTGAGGTGCCTGTTATGTGGTTCTTTGTAATCAGTAATAACAATAGCAACAAAGCAGTGTTCCCTGGCGCTTTGTGTCAAGCTCAGTGCTAATGTTTTACATGAACTGGATTCTTACGCTAGCCTTACTAGGTGTTGTTGTTATATTATTGCCAATTTGCAAATGAAGAATTTAAGACTTCAGGAAGTTAAGGAAATTTTGTAAACTACACGGTTATTGAGGGAGTTGATCTAGGATATTAATCCATGTCTATTGGACTCTAGAGCTCAAGCTTTCTACCCCTAGACTACACTCTTCATGGGTCTTATTTTGGCTTGCTTTTTAGAGATTTCCCTTTTCAATTCATGTGCTCTACCTAGAACAATAAATAGTAAGGCCTCAGCATCTCTCCACATAGTCCTCAATTCCCAACTTTCCCTGAGAGTTATAATGTATATGCTTAGTTACTCAAAATTTTTAGCTTTTCCACTTCCTATGGGTACATGAACTAGAGAGAACAAAATGACAATTCAACATATATCTATACAATATCATTGATTTGGAAAAGTTGGTATAAAGAAAATGTTCAGAATTAAAGAAACAAAGATAAAGGAATTCTCCAAATCAAACAGAATGATACGGTGGTCAGTCTTGTAAGATACATTTTTTTTTTTTAAGGTGCACAGTTTCTGTCTGTTGCTTGGAAGTAAAAAGAATGCAGAGGTTAAAAATAGTCTTCCTGGGAAAAATGTATATACTGATTTTTTCTAAAAATATAATGAATGGCTTTTGAATAGGGAATAACAGTAAACTAAGCATCAGTATTTATTCACAATAACTGCTTTCAGCACTCAATATTTTCATCTTGATTGTCATTCCTTTGAGTCATTCCCTGATTTCTGTGAATAATAAATGTATTGCTACATGCTAATATTAATAAAGAATTTCTCTCAGGTAACCATGCATGCAAAAGTCCCCTTGAAATAATTGCATATTCCAAAAAGATATTTATACCACTTAGGAAATCTATGGAAAAAAACTAAACCTGCTCTGATGATAATTTCTTGAATCTCTACATTTTCACTACAACCTTAGCGGTCCTTTTTATACCACTTCTCAATACTTCTAGGACCTCACGTGTATTGAATTTGTTATAAGCTCTAAAATTCTTTAGTCTTTCCTTGATAATTTCATCAAAAATGCATTTGCTTTTTATAGTGCGAAAATTCTATTTTTTTGTTTATTCTGGTAACATTTACTGCTAACCTACTAGGCAACACAAAAGGCATGGTAAGAAATATGGAGATGAATAAGACATGATTCCTTTTCTCAAATGGTTCCTAGATTAGGGGGGAGATAGACACATCTCTAGAGATTGAAAATACGTCCTGTAGGAGAGCCACCTCTAGTCTGCCATTTTTTTCCTGTACTTTAAAATTTTTAATGCAACTTTAAATGTTATCTTTTTAATATATCTTTCTATTTGCTACGGTTAAGCAGAAATATTGATTTTAATGCTTATTTTGTAGCTGGTAACCTTGTTATATGCTTGAATTAATTCTAATAATTTACTGAACTTTTCAGCTCTTCTGATAAGATATAAAAAGCTCTTCAATTGCCTCAAATTGTTTACCTAACTTTTCAACTTTTCAATATTATTGACGTAATTTTTAAAATAAAAATAAAAATATTTTATCTTTTTTTTGTCATTGTTTTCACTGATAGGGTTAATTAAAAAAACCTACTCTGCCAGTAAACTGAATATGAACTTTCTTACATGTTATTTAAGTAACTTTTTATTATAAATGCTTGGCAACTTATAGTTTTATTGAGAAATTTCATTTTGCCTTCCATTTGGGGGAAATAAAAACATCATCACTCTATTTTCGTCCAGTTCTATTTTTTATTAAGTAGAATAAAACGTGTTTTGAAAGAGTATTTACTTTGCAATCCTGCTTTACTAGACTTTAATTTATTCTGTTTTATTTTGTGTTTCTACTTGTTCTTTTCCTAATCTCTCGATCTCCATGGTATCAACTTACTTTTCTGATCTTAAGATATGTGTCATGTGTATGAAATACCAACAAATAAGGCCATTGTAGAGATATGCTAAACTATCACTGAGCATAATGAAAGTCACAGATGTGTCCTTAACCATTGGTAGAAAAAGACTGATTGATTTTTAATTTGCTTCCATATTTTCTTATGAACACTCTAATTAATCTTTTTATTTCTTCTGTTTCACTTACATTTAATGCTGATATGTTTTTTTCTTTGTCCTGTTACGTTTGACATTTTTCTACCTTTAGTGTATTTTTGAAATATTAACATATCAGCAATACCTCTAATTTCATTTTATTGTACATCTGAGATCTTTGCATTGTCTTAAGAAATTGAAATCTTTAGAAAGAGAAATGTATTATCAAGGGATACATTAGAAAATTTCATTTGGATTAAAGTTTATGCTAGAATATGATGTATTCCTTTAAGAAGTGCTAAAACAATGCAAATAAACTTTACTTAGTCTTACCACTCAGCTATTCACAACTAGCATTAAAAACACCTGTCAAGGCTACCCATTAGTTGTCATATGATAAACCCAGAAAGTAATTTTTAAGTTAGCAATGATTTCTTCTGACATCTCCTTTCTTCTGCTTGTATTAATCCATTCTCACATCAGACTTGACATTGACATTGTGAGAGATGATGGACTAGCTGTGATCATTTGCTGAAGCTTCTGAATTAAAAGTAATAACACTCTGCGGAGAGAAAGAGATAACATGTTTCATCTAAAGATTAAGATGCATTTTAAAAACTCTGAACACCTTCAATACTTCAGAGAATAGTTTATCTTGTTTGGTAGATTGTTTGACTGAATCATCTCCTAAGGGAAATAATTTTGTGTAAATGTCACCACCATGCCATATTGGATACCACAACCCCACTATTGTCAATTGTGTGTTATGCTGCTTTCAGTCTCTCAGTTCCAATGTAATTGACTTAATCTTTATTTGTCTAAGAAAAGATACCCCTTCTTGGAGTTTTTGGGCCCATTCTGGTATTTAAAGTCCTGTTTTACTTTTTAGAGGCAGTAAAATACTTTTATGAATTTATTAATTACTTATTAAAATACTAAGTTATAGCACCATTTGCCTGTTTAGAATTGAA
This sequence comes from Lepilemur ruficaudatus, assembly GCA_963574885.1. NCBI lineage: Eukaryota > Metazoa > Chordata > Mammalia > Primates > Lepilemuridae > Lepilemur > Lepilemur ruficaudatus. The sequence goes on from CAUYRT010068746.1 coordinate 5,593, forward strand.
AGTCCATCACGTTTAGCTGTATTTTCTACATAAATGAACTACAACTGGTCTGTTCTCATTGGCATTTTCACCCAGAATTAACCATGATGTTCAAAATGGGGCAAAGTTCAGCTGGGATCGTGAATGGATTGGCCTACCTGTGTTTTCTTTCTAAATGTATTACTATAAACAACTGTCTTTTTCTTAAAGCCACAAGGGTTTTTCATTATTTTCATCTACAGGAATTGTAAGAAAATGAGGGCAGCAATTTCCTATAATGGTGATATGGTATCCAAGAGTATCTCCAATTGCTTAAAGAAGCATCAAAATATTTCTCCCATTATTCTGAGATTATAGTGAATTTCAATAAGCTTTAGTAGATGAACATATGAAATTAAAGTTTTTTTAAGTTTATTTTATTAAACTAATTTGGGTGTTCTATGATTATTATAGATGGAATTAACATATTTTTGCTGTTTCTTATACTTTTTAAAATTCAGGGTGTGTTTTTTAATCTCCTATATTAAAAATACATGGAAAAACAGGAGAGCATGTCTTCTCTGAGTAAGATTTATTGTATATAAACCCACTGATAAATGTGTCTCAAAAACATCCACTTATTAACAACAGCACAATATCTTAATTTCTCTCCATCAATGGAGGAAAATTGAATAGCCATTTCTGTTATCTCTCTACATCAGTGTTTCTCAGACATAGGTGATTTTGCACCATCCAGGGAATAATTGACAATCTCTGAAGACATTTCTGGTTGTTACAAATGGGAGTGAGGTGGTACTGGTATCCGATGGGTAAAAATCAGGGTCAGTGATAAACATCCTACAAGGCACAGGACAGCTCCCAAAAACATGCCATTAGTGCTAAAGCTGAAAAATCCTGCTCTAGGTTCTTTAGCATTGTGTTGGGCATATTGAAGACCTGTGAACTGCTGAAGGCTGTTCATAAGCTCCATTTCTTTAAGTAGAAGTATATTAAACTAAGATACCATCCAATAGGAGTAGAATTTAATGAGTTCTCAGTATAGTACATGGTGGAGGAGCATTATTATATCTTCATCATGTGCTACAGCAGATGGTCTTCTTCCAGCTAGCCAATACTCACAGGTGATTTCACAGTAGAGAAAAACACCCAAAGTGGCAGAGATGATATTGAAATCTAGGTCTGTCTGACTTAAATCTATGTACTTTGGACCTTCAAATTGCTATACTTTGTATTCAGATATTTTTATTTATGAGTGGTCCTTCTATATAAACTGAAAAATTTTCCTAAATTTATTCTATTCTCTAATATTTTAAATGTATAATTCAAGATTGATAGTTTTTCTGTTAAACAGGCTCACTACCGAATCTGATGCTACATATATGTGGGAAAGAGTACACTGAAAGCATTATAAGAGAAGTAAACGTACTTTTTGGAGATAAAAATGTTAAAATAGCCTCCAACAAGGAAATAAGAATAAGATCATGTTATTTCTGCTTCCTTTTCTGGGAACAAATGTGCTGTAAATGGGGAAGATACAAGAAGCTTCCAGCTGCTAACTCAAAGTCAGGCCTGATTTTCTGCTTGAAGTTATGCTGACTTCTACTCTGTATTTTGACAACTGGATTTCTGGACTCTGAAATATAATTTTCCCATTGGAAGAGTCATTGATTTCTAAGCCTGATCTTCCCAATGCTAGAACCTGACTTGTTTCTGCATGTTGACTACAGGACCCTTTACTGACTGGATTTATATGCTAAATTCATAGATGCTGCTTTGATCTCAGTTTATTTGTTCTTGTCTTTCTCAATGCTTTTTAAGCTGATCTTTCTGTTACAAACACAATTTTGATACTTAATACATCCTCATTGATCTCTCCTTGAAATACCAGTGTTCTATACTTACTTTTCACCAATGTCACATAGCTAAAGCTTATAGTTAGACTAAAATATATGACTTTTAAAGCTTTTAATTAAAAATACAAAGATGGGAACCAAGCCAGTGATCACTTTACATAACTAGAAGCATACCTAAAGTAATACACTTAAAGTAATTTTGGGGAACATAATTAGTAAAAATAAAAGCTAGAATTAATGGAGTATAAAGTGAATGAGTAAAAATCATTGGCTAAGTTATAAAAATAATAATTTTCCCAAGAAAGATAAATAATAATACTATGGTCTGAATGTTGGAACTAATACCTACTGTGATAGTATTAAAAGGGCCTTTAGGAGATGATTAGGTCATGAGGGTGCTGCCCTTACGAATGGGATTAGTGCCCTTATAAAAGAGGCTTGACGTTGGCCAGGCATGGTGGCTCGCGCCTGTAATCCTAGCACTCTGGGAGGCCGAGGCGGGCGGATCGTTTGAGCTCAGGAGTTCGAGACCGGCCTGAGCAAGAGCGAGACCCCGTCTCTACCAAAAATAGAAAAAATTAGCCAGACATGGTGGCATATGTCTGTAGTCCCAGCTACTTGAGAAGGCTGAGGCAGAAGGATTGCTTGAGCCCAGGAGTTTGTGGTTGCTGTGAGCTAGGCTGACGCCACAGCACTCTAGCCCAGGCAAGAGATTGAGATTCTGTCTCAAAAAAAAAAAAAAAAAAAAAAGTATTCCTAGTTTCTTTTTTGTCAAAACACTGATTTTCATTGGTTTTCATGGCTATTTACATCTTTTCTTTGTTCCTTATACTTCCCCTCACGCTCCCCAATGTCAGCTGGTGACTTTAATTCATTGTCTTGCTTTAAATTTTTATTTTTAATTATTATGGGTACATAATAGTTGTATATCTTTGCAGGGTGCATGTGATGTTTCATTGTCTTTAGGAAAATAGAAGCCATCCAAAGGGAGCTCCAAAGCCATTCTGTCAGCAAACCCACAAATGTAAAAATGCCTCTAGTCCATTTCTTCTCCCTTAAATACAGGGAAATCCTTCCTTCCACCCAAAGCCAGTCCTCCCACTGTGCCTAGGGTCAGTATCATCCTTGAAAAAGACTTTTATCTTCCATATATTTCCTTTCACTTTTACATTATCATGTTTTCTCTACTGGATCATTGTCATTATCCAAACATGACCCAATACCATATCATCTTAAAGTATTAATAACAGAATCTTGGCCCCTTCATCCCCCTCCAGCATTTTTTCCCTCCATTTCTCCACTCAATTTCATAGTCACGCTTCTTGAATGTGTTCTGCTTCTACTTCCCCAACCTTCATTCCCTTCTCAGTTCACCCCTTTCTGGCTTCTGTTCCCATCATTCCTCTGAAAGTGGTTCTGTCATAGTTACAAACTAACTCCAGGTTGCCATATTCAGAGAATACCTTTACATCCTTATCTCTTGACTGATTAACAGCATTGGACTCAGTACATCACTCTGTTCTCCTCGAAGCACACTCTTTTTCTTATGACTTTCTCTTTTGCTCTCTGAAAATTCCTTTTCCATCCCCTTTGCTAGCTTATCTCCCTCACCTGATATTGCTCAGTTCCTTGACACTCAGTTTTTTGAGCTGTTGTTTATTCTATCTGTACTCTCCCTGGTTAATCTTGTACATTCTCTTTTCTTTTAAGTGATATTTATGTATTTAAGAACTTCACTTGATGTTAAGACACTTCACATTTAAACATCTAATATTGATCTCTAATCTCTCAACCCTGCTAATCTACTCCAGTATTATACATTCTAGGAATCAGCACAATTATTCACTGTATTATGCAAGCCAGGGAGTCTTCCTTGATTGTACTCAAAAATACACCTGGTACTGTACCAGCAACTTTTTCCATCTCCATTGTCACCACACAAAACTAGGTAACCATCTTTTCTCATAAATAATATCCAAATACTTTTCCAGTTGGTTTCCCATTTTTCTCTAACTAGTTTCAACTGATTTCCTAAATAGCAGCTTAAGTGTTCTTTTGAAAACCAAATCAGATCACAATAGTCCTGTTTAAAAGTCTTCCTTGGCTCCTTTTTGTATTTAGGGCAATACTCATACCACCTCCCAGGACCTAAAGACCCTGGATCATAGCTCCCTGACAACCTCTCCAACGTAATCTCCTATCTCCCTTTTGCTGACAATGCGCAAGGTTAATTGGCCTCATTTCAGTTCATCACATGTGCCTTTTCCTGTCTTTGGTGCCACACAAAGCTATTCTTTTTGGAGAGAATGCTCTCCCTACAAATTCTCACAAGGCTTGTCATCACTGCAGTCTCATTGTAAATGGTACTTCCTTAAAGTTATCCCTGCCCATTTTCCTTTACTAATTTGACATTTAGCATTCTTCTTAGTTTGTGCTTACATGGTTATTTACATGTTTACATGCTTATTATCTTTTCCCCCACTAGACTTAAGATTCACGCCTGTATCATTCATCACTACCTGCCCAGTGTCAAACATAGTGCCTTACCCTAAGTAGGTGGTTAATAAGTATTCACTGACTGATGAATGTAAGATGACATAGTTAACAGTATTCAGGGGAAGTATCATACATATACAAAAGATTTATACAGTCTTACAGAAATAATGCTTTATTAAAATAGCTACTAAATGCCCTCTAAAAACAGTGTAGTCCAGTTGACAAAATATGGACATTAAAAAGCACAGAGGAAAAAAAAATCAAAGCAATTTCAGTGCCCTTTATAGTGACTCAATGAAGTATTTCCAGAGCTACCGTATTTTTCTGGCTATCTATCTTAGATTATAAATGAGCAAGAAATACTCTGGACTGAAGCCTACCTCTTATGGCCTCTGGAAGGAGGGACAAAATTGTTATGGTATGTGTAAAACTACTCCTTGCCTAATTCTCCCCTCCACCAACTCTATCTTGCCTTTTTTTCTTCTTTTTCTTTTTTTTTTCAAATAAGAGATGAATCAAAGAAATACTTTGCTTTCGTTTTTTTTATAGCAACAGAGCATATTCATATGCCAGAAGCCCCAATAGAGTTTATATTTGAGCAAGTGCCTGTCCTAGGACATTTTATCTGCCATTGAGAATGAGAAGAGTATGCCTAAGATTAAAAGACTTTTCTGATATGGTATCTAGAACAAGGAGGATTTCAGTGACAGAGGAGAAGAAACCATAGGGAGAAAACACATTTGAAGATTTTCTCTAAAAGACTTGGAGACTCATTGGCTACAAATAATAGAAGGGAATAAATCTAGACCCAGACCTTACATCCTTTGGAAAAATTAACCCCAAATGGATCGCAGATCTAAATGTAAAATGTAAAATTATAAAACTCCTAGAAGGTAACACAGGAGAAGATCTAGATGACTTCGGGTTTGGCAATGATGTTTTACATAGGACACCAACGTCACGAAAGAAAGAACTGATATACTGGACTTTGTTTAAAATTAAAAATTTCTGTTCTGTTCAAAACACAGTCAAGCCACACAATAAGAGAAAATATCTGCAAAAGACTTTCAGTGAAGAACTATTATCCAAAATATACAAAGAATTCTGAAAACTCAGTAATATAAAAACAATCTGATTAAAAAATGGGCCAAAGACCTTAACAGACATCTAATCAAAGAAGATATGCAGGTGGCAAATAAGCATATGAAAAGATACTTCAGATGATATATCATCAAGGAAATGCAAATAATAACAATAATATACCACTACACATCTATTAGAATGGCCAGAATAAAGAAAGGAACACAAATGGTCATGCCCCACAAATTCTTAATGTAGGAAGTAAAAATAAGCCTTGCTATCAAGTGAAATGAAAAATTTTCTAATTTAGACAAGACGTCAAAATTACAATCACAGGGACAAGGGATAAGCAAAGCTCCACCTCCCATGTGTCTTTAAAAAATGCAGTAATATCATGTGATTGTCAATGAAAATTGTTTCACTGTGAGATTTGTTTTAGGGGAAAATCTTGAAAAAAAGCCATTTTTGATAAAACTTGAAATACTTTTCTCTAAGGAATGTTAGAATTTATTTTTTAGATTTAGCTACATGTCAAGAGAAAACTCAAAAATTGTCTATTGATATTAAAGAATCAGCAGCAATGACAGGAAGCTTCAATCACAAGAACTCAGTTCCACTCATTATTGTAGCTTTAGAAATTATCACTGACATGATAATTTTTCTATATTACTGAACATCTGGCTTATAGGAAATAGTACGGTCCGTCTGCCTTGCCAGTAGACAACCCCATCAAGTAATTTAAAACTAGTGAAGGAAAAATTTTAAAATATCACAAGGGTTTTTCCCTTCCTGAGTAATGCCTCTCATAGCTTCTAAAATCAAATTTCCATTTAGGTTTTACTGTGTAAAATATAATAGATTGATGAGAGATATAATTATTTTACTATAGAATGTATTTTTATAAGTTATAACCTATGACTGAACTCATGTGTTAAAGATCTCTGTGTCTCTTGATTACATTCTTGGAATTTTGTTACATTTCGTTTAGCTTAAGCCCTAAATTTTGGACAATTGTATATTGGAAGATCAAGCAACCAAGGAAATTTTAATGAAAAATATTATACCAAACTATACGTAAATCCATGTCTGGCTTTGTTAGCAATATCATTGGGTCACTCTCTGCAGCTCCCCTCCCTCACCTTAGTTTTTGGCTCTGGAATCATTGGTATGGTCTTAGATTCATTTATAGCTAGGGTCACTGTATTATTATTCAGGGTTCTCCTGAGAAACAGAACCAATGGGATGAGGTTGGGGGAGAGAGAGAGAGACAGATACTGATTTATTGCAAGACTTGGCTCACATGATTATGGAGGCCAAGAAGACCCACAATCTGCCTTCTGCAAATTGGAGAACCAGAGAAGCCCATGATGTTATTTCAATTTAAGTCTGAAGGCCTGAAGGCTTGAAAACCAGTGGAGCAAATGATGTGAGTACTGGTTTGAGTCTGAAAGTTCAAGAACAAGGAAATCTAATGTCTGAGGGTAGAACAAAATAGATGTTCTAGCTAAAAAAGAGAGAGAAGAAATTCACCTTTCCTCCAATTTTTTGTTCTACTCTTTAGGCTCTCAAAAAATTGGATAAGCCCTGACCACATGGGGAAGGGCTGCTTCTTTTTGTTTTTTTCTTTTTTGAAATAACATCTCACTCTGTTGCCCTGGCTGAAGTGCATTGGTGTCATCATAGCTCACTGCAACCTCAAACTCCTGGGCTCAAGTGATCCTCCTGCCTCAGCCTCCTGAGTAGCTAAGACTAATGGCATGTACCACCACACCAGCTAATTTTTTTCCATTTTTTGATAGAGATAGGGTCTCGCTCTTGCTCAGGTTGGTCATGAAATCATGAACTCAAGCAATCCTCCTACCTCAGCAAGGATTATAGGCATGAGCCATTGCACTCAGCCCAGAAGCTGGCTAATTTATAAAGAAAAGAGGTTTATTTGGCTCATGGTTCTGCAGGCTGTACAAGGAGCATGATGCTGGTATCTGTTTGGCTTCTGGCGAGGCCCTCATGCTGCTTCTGCTCATGGCAGAAGGTGAAGGAGAGCTGGAGTGCAGAGATCACATGGTGAGAGCACAAACAAGAAAGAGAGGAGGTGTCAGGCCCTTTTAAACAACCAGTTCTCATGGAAACCAAGAGTGAGAACTCACTCACTCCTGGAAGAATGACACCAAATCGTTCCTGAGGGATCCACCCCGTGATCCAAATACCTCACACTAGTTTCACCTCTAACATTGAGGATCAAATTTCGACATGAAATTTGAATGGGCCAATATCCAAACCATGGCAGCCAGCTATTTGGATATTCCTTAGCCCGGTTACATTGACACATAAAACTAACCATCATAGTGACTACTATATGTTCCCACTTTGTCCTAGAAGTTTCATTTATATGCCTGTTTGGCACTCTGTTTTGTTAGTACTTTTTTTTATTCTTGAAAGTATTCTGGTTTGGATGATAGGATATATGGTCATTCTATTGGTATCTGGGTAGATGAATATAGAATTCCTTGTTGAATTCTCTTCTCCCCAAATGTATGTGTCCCTTATGTTGCCTTCTCTGTAATGTATTATTTTTGAAATCTCTGCTATATTTCTTCCCTTTGTCAGGGCCTGGGGGCCAGACTCACAGAAGTTGGAATTTCTTAGGCCTGAGAATTGAATTGGAAAATTTTCACCTAAGACAGCTAGTGACATAAAACAAATTAAAAAGTAGAGCTAAAATTGTATGGGAAAGCCACGATACAAAGAACCAACAGAGGAGTCTTTAAGACATGCAAAACTAAAACTCTAACTGAAGTTAGACTCAAAGTCAAGATTTGGGTATCAGAGATGAAAACAAATGCAAAGCAGTGCAACTTTCTGTTGATTTGGGCTAAAAACAATGCTATGTTTGATGTCTCTCTTTAAATGACCCTGACAATGTGTCACTCAGGGCTTCATTTTTACTTAAAAACCAGGGCATGTTCGTCTGGTGTTTGTCTTAAAGGCATCATCTCGCTGGTACTACAAATCTTTTTTAGAAACTTAAAAAATCTCTTCTTGCAAAACTTTCTTAGTGGTCTCATTTTCCAAATTGTTCTGCTGTACTTTTGTTCAAGTTATACTTTATCACCTATGTTATATTGATTGGTTATCCTTAGACAAAAGAAACAATATTGTTAGAACTAGGAGGAAAAGGATCCTATCTTATAGAGCTTTCTCTCCTGTTGGTATTGATTATGGAACAATAGAGATGATCATTTACCTAAGTCTAGTGACCTATGCCTGCCTTAAACCCTCCATATTATATTTCTAATACTAGTTCTTCTTTAGGTCACCTTGAGGGCCTGGGACCTGTACACAGAGAAGACACGAGAAACTCTTTTGAATGCTTGCCCTGCCTAATATATGTTCTTAGGGTTTCATAGTTAATATAACTGCTCCCAAATACTTCAGCTTCCTTTCTTCCTTCTTCCCTGATTTTTTCCTCCTCTCCTTCCTTCCCTACCTCCATCACTCTCTCCTCTCTTTGTTTTTAAACTTTTTTTTTTGTATATTGAATATTTTTCTCTGTTCATCCTAATACTTGTTAGAATTAAAATTTTTCTCCTACAGAACAAGGGTCAAAGTTTGTTTGTTTGTTTGTTTTCCAGCTGATTTGCTTTTTTGCCCAAGCTATTAACATGCATTCCTGGGACACACTTTCAGACTGTCTCCACTTCGGTTACTTCACAAATATTCAGTGTAAAAAGAATATTCTTTGAAGCATCAAATATGACACATTCAATGGGTACAGTTTTTTTAAAAGTTATTACTAATTTAGCACAAGATATTTTTTACTTAATTTCAATAGATATAATAATTTAACCAAAAACTTGTAATTTGTATATAATTTTTATATACTAAAGGTTTACTTTGTTTTAAAAAAATTAATTAACTTTAATTGACAAACAAATTATATACATTTATCATATACAACATGATGTTTTCAAATATGAATATATTGTGGCATAACTAAAACAAAGTTAACAGGTGTAATACCTCACACACAAAATCTTTTTGTGGTAAGAACACTTAAAATCTACTCTTTTAGCAATTTTCAAGAATACAAACAATATTAACATTGTTAATTAATAATATTCACATGATCTCTTGAACTTATTCTTCCTAATGGAAATTTCATATTTTTATTGATACATAATACTTGTACATATTTATGGGTGTCATATTTTGTTGCATGCGTAGAATATGCAATGATCAAGGCAGGGTATTTAAAATATCCATCACCTTGAATATTTACTATTTCTATGCATTGGGAACATATAAGTCCTCTTTTATAGCTATTTTGAATTATACAATATATTTTTATTAACTATAGTCATTCAACAGTTTTATTGGACACTAGCCCTTATTCCTTCTATGTAATTGTATACTTATACCTATCACCCAACATCTCTTAATCCTCTCCCACCCACAACCTCTAATAAATATTATAATACTCCCTACCCCCATGAGATCAACTTTTTCATCTCCCGCGTATAAGTGAGAACATGCAGTATTTGTTTTTCTGTGTCTGGCTTCTTTCTCTTAATATAATGACCTACAGTTCCACCTATGTTGAGCAAATGACATGATTTCTTTCTTTATAATGGATGAATGTTATTCCGGTGTGTGTGTGTGTGTGTGTGTGTGTGTATTCTGTATCCATTCATCCATTGATGGACACTTAGGTTGACTTCATATTTTTGCTATTGTGAATAGTACTACAATAAACATGGGGGTTCAGGTATCCCTTTGATATACTGATTTCTTTTTTTGGATAAATATCCAGTAATGGAATTGCTGGATCATATGGTAGTTCTATTTTGAGCTTTTGAAAAATCTCCATACTGTTTTCCATAGTAGCTATAGTAATTTATATATAGTTGGGAATATAAGAAAAAGATTCTTTTTTCTCTGTGTACTCATCAACATCTGCTATCTTTTTTCTTTTTATAGTGGCCATTCTAACTGGGATAAGATGATATCTCATTGTAGTTTTAACTACAATGATTAGTGATGTTGAGCATTTTATCATATACCAGTTGGTCATTTGTATGCCTTCTCTTGAAAAATATCTATTCATGTCATTTACTCATCTTTTAATAGGATTATTTGGTTTTTTCCTCGTCAGAGGAATAGTTTGCAAATATTTTCTTCCATTCAAAATGTTTTTCCTTCACTCTGCTGATTGTCTCTTTTGCTGTGCAGAAGATTTTTAATTTAATATAGTCCCATTTGTCTATTTATGTTTTTGTTGCCTATGTTTATGGGATTTTTGGCATAAAATCTTTGACTGCACTAGACTAATGTCCTGAAATATTTCCCTTATAATTTCTTCTAGGACTTTTATGGTTTCAAATATTACATTTAAGTATTTAATCCATCTTAAGTTGATTTTTGTGTATGGTGAAAGATATGGATCCATTTTCATTCTTCTGCCTATGAATATCCAATTTTCCCAGGAGCATTTATAGAAGAGGATAGAAGAGGGTATATGGTATTGGCACTTTTGTTGAAAATCAGTTGGCTGTAAATAAGTGAATTCATTTTTGGTATCTCTGTTCTGTTCCATTGGTCTATGTGTCTGTTCTTTTACCAACACCATGCTGTTTTGGTCACTACAGACTTGTAAAATATTTTGAATTCAGGAAGTGTGATAACTCCAGCATTATTCTTTTTGCTCAGGAATACATTGGCTATTTGGGATCTTTTTGGTTCCATATGAATTTTAGGATTCTTTTTCTGTTTCCATAAAAAATGACATTAGTAATTTGGTAAGGATTACATTGAATCTGAAGATTTCTTTGGGCAATATGGTCATTTTAATGATATAATTCTTCTGATCCATAAGCATAGGATATCTTTCCATTTTTTTTATATCCTCTTCAATTTCTTTCATTAATGTTTTGTAGTTTTCCTTGTGGAGTTCTTTTACATGCTTGGTTAAATTTATTCCTAAGTATTTAAAATTTTTTGCGGCTATTATAAATAGAATTGCTGTCTTGATTTCTTTCTCAGCTAATTCACTATTGGCATATAGAAATGCTACTGATTTTTGTATGATATCCTGCAATTTGACTGAATTTATTTATCAGATCTAAGAGTTTTTTGATGGAGTCTTTGGATTTTTTTTTTAGATATAAGATCATATCATCTTCAAAGATAGACAATTTGACAGTCTATTTTCCAATTTGAATATCTTTAATTTCTTTCTTTTGCCTGATATTTCTGACTGGGACTTCTAGTACTATGCTAAATAGGAATGGTAAAAGTGTACATTTTTGTCCTGCCCCAGTTCTTAGATGAAGGCTTTCAGTTTTTCCCCATTCAATTTGATGTTAGCTGTGGAATTGTCACATATGTCCTTTATTATGCTGAAGCATATTCCTCTATACCTAATTTATTGAGAGTTTTTATCATGAAGGGATATTACATTTTTATCAGATGCTTTATTTGCATCTATTGAGATGATTGTATGATATTTGTCCTTAACTGTATTTAAGTAGAGAATCACGTTTATTGATTTGTGCATGTTGGACCACATTTGCATCTTTAAATAAGACCCACTTGATCATTTTGTAAAATCTTTTTCATGTGCTGATGAATTTGGTTTGTTAGTATTTTGCTGAGGATTTTTACATGTTTGTTCATCAGGGATATTGTCTTAAAGCTTTTTCTGTTGTTATATTTTTGTCTGGTTTTGATATTAAAGTAAATTCTGGCCACATAGAATGGGTCTGGAAGAATTCTCCCTTATTCAATTTTCTGCAAGAGTTTAAAAAGAATTGGTATTAGTTCTTTTTAAAATTTTTGGTACAATTCAGCTACAAAGCCATCAGATCCTGGGCTTTTTTTAATGGGAGACTTTTTTTATTATAGATTCAATCTTGTTACTAATAATTGGTCTGTTCAGGTTTTCTGTTTCTTCCTAATTCAATCTTAGTATGTTGTATGTATCCAGGAATTTATCTAATTCTTCTTGTTTTTCAAGTTTGTTAGTGTATAGTTATTTCTAATAGTTTCTGATGATCTTTTATATTTCTGTGGTATCTGTTGTAATGTCTCCTTTTTCAGTTCTGATTTGTTCATTTGGGTCATCTATCTTTCTTCCTTGGTTTGTGTAGCCAATGACTAGTTGATTTTACTTATCTTTCAAATAAACCAACTTTTTATTTTATTATTCCTTTGAATTATTTTTTAGTCTTTATTTTGTTTAATTTTGTTCATATTTTTATTTCTTCCCTTCTATTAATTTTGGGTTTTGTTTGATCTTGCTTTTCTAGTTCCTTAGGGTGCATCATTAAAGTGTTCATTTGTAATCATTTTACTTCTTTGATGTAGGCTTTTATTACTATAAACTTCCCTTATAGCATTTTTTTTTTTCTGTATCCCATTGGTTTTGAAATGATGTGTTTCCATTTTCATTTGTTTAAATGACAGACAGTTTTTTCTCTCTTTAATTTATTCCTTGACCCAGTGGTCATTCAATGGAGTATGTATTAATAGTTTAATTTACATGTATTTATATAATTTCCCAAGTTCCTCTTGTTATTGATTTCTAGTTTTAGTCCATTGTGGCCTGATAACATACTTGATATACTTTTGATCTTTTTAATTTATTGAGATTTGTTTTCTGTCATACTGTTCTTCAGAATATTATGTGTATTCTGAAGAATATTCCATGCATGAGAAAAATGTATGTTCTGTAGATTTTGGATAAAATTCTGTGTAAACTTCTATCAGGTCTATTTGATCTAATGTATAGTTTGCATACAATGGCTCTTTAATAATTTTCTCTCTCGATTATCTGTCTAATGCTGAGAATGTGGCCTTGAAGTCCCCAGTATTATTGTATTGGAGTCCATTTATCCTTTTAGATATAATGATACTTGCTCTATATTTCTGAGTGCTCCAGTTTTAGGTGCAAATATGTTTAAAATTATTATATCCTTTTGCTGGATTGATTCCTTTATTATTGTATAATGACCTTTTTGTCACTTTTTACTGTTTTTGACTTAAAGTCTATAATATCCAATTTAACTATTTTTATTCCTTTTATAATACTACTTTAATCCTTTTACCTTTAGTTTATATGATCTTTATAGTTGAGATGAATTTCTTGTAGGCAGAATATAGTTGGGCCATGTGTCTCTGTCATTTCCTCCGTCTAGAAAGCTTGAAATTTTGTATTTTTTGACCAAGAGCTTCCTAACCCAAACTTTCCAGGTCCTGTTAAACACTATTTTACTTTTTGCTTCTATGAGTTCAACTTCTTTAGTTGAACTTTCTATAATCATGTCCTATTGGCCTAAAATGTCAACTTTCTAACTCAAATTTTAAACCTTCATTCTACCAAATTTCAATGATGATATGGTTCAGTAGAGCATGGTAAACCCAATAAATGGTTCCATGGTGTGTTACAAGTAAACTTTATGGAATTTAGAATTTCTGTTTATTTCCACATGATATTTTGGTACTAAACTTGTAACATAATGTGTTTGTACAGGGATAAATTGAGGATACAAATAAAATTTCTCAGTTAAGAGAGTAAATACCAGAAAATCTAATTTTATTTTATTTTTTCTTCTTTATCTGAACTCCTTCAGAACTTTATATGCATCTTATTAATGTTATTTTTATTAGATTGTCTGTTCTCTGAAGTTAAAACCGTGTTTTATATTTCTTTGAACAAAGTAAGTGGCCAGTAAGCTTATTTTTTAAATGAGTGAATGAATGATTGAATACATGAATTCCCAATCAGCAAAGCAATATCCTTTATATTTTAACAGAACTTATAGTGTAAAAGGCCAAATAGAAACCCTGCTTTTAGGCACAAACAGAAGGTTTGTATCTGTGAGCTTTTATTCTTAATTCTTGAAAATAACTACTAAGGTGATGAATGTCCCAATCACTCTGATTTAATCATTATACATTGTATGCAAGTATCAAAATAACGTACATACTCCATAAATATGTGCAATTTCTATGTACCAAAAAAAAAAATTCGCCCATAAAAAGTTTTTTAAAAATAATAAAATTAAATTTTAAAAAAGTAACTACTTCAATGTGAGGTTATAAAGAGAAAACTGTAGAACATTTTACATCAATTCTTTATAAATGTGTCTAATTCTTTTTGTTTTCATTTTATAATCAGAATGTTGATAAATGCATATTTTAAAATATTTATTTTATTTCAGAATATTATAGGATTACTGCCGGAGCCAGCCGGCGATGTGCGGCACCTGGAGTTGGGGGGTGAGGATAAGAAATAAAAGAGACAAAACACGGATAGGAACAGGAGGATGGAGTCTGTAACGACTGCCATGCTGTGTTTATTTTAGAAGCTTTATTTATACAAAAGAAACAGAACTGAAAAAAATTTGAGTAATGTATAGAAGCCCACATACCATATCCCCTTTAGCTACACAAAGGGTCATCAATCATTATCATAAGATCTTTGTCCAGTCAAGCCCACAAGTAATCATTTTCCATCATCTATTTCCTCTAGCCCGGGGTCCCAGGGCAGGACTTTCTGGAATCTGTGAGGCTTTTTTTCATCTAAGCATAGCTTTTCTGCTTTCTCAAGGTTGGGACAAAGGACATTCCATTACTTATTGAAACCTATACTATGGAACGCTTAGTGCACCCCAGATGGGAGAGCTATGCCCAGGGGCAGTTGCTACGTCACTAAGGACCCCAGTATTCTGGGCAGCAAGCACATCCCCAGAGGCTCCCGTGTTCAGGACAGCTCCCCACAGATTATAAATGTTTTGGTTACGTAAGTTGTTTTAGTATCATTTGAGTCAAAGTTATAAGCATGTCCATCACCCAGATAGTGTACACTATACCCATTAGGTACGAATTTACTCTTCCCTTTCTCTCCCTTCCCACCTGCTAGATTTCCAATGAATATTTTTTCCATATGTGCACATAAGTGTTGATCAGTTAGTTCCAATTTAATGGTGAGTACATGTAGTGTTTGTTTTTCCATTCTTGTCATACTTATGTGCTTAATTACAATTAAAATTAAAAATAATTTTCTCATCCTTTGGTAAAACCAGATGACCAAATTAAAGTTCATTGGCTAACTCAATAATTTTTTTAATTACTACTACAAAATAATATAAGTTCTTAAGAAAATAATTAAGGGATGGGTAAATTCACATCAAATGAGTACAGTGCACACTTACTGGGTCAAGGGCACACTTATAACTTTGACTCAAATTGTACAAAAGCAAATTATGTAACCAAATTTGTGTACTCCCATAAAATTCTGAAATTATAAAAAGGAAAATAATTAGGTCTAATGTCCTGTAGGAAAAAAGAGATCTTAGAATTTATTACCTGAAAGTAATACTTACTGAAATATAGTCATTAGAACAAATGAGAAGATGAGTTATTTTCATTGTATTGAATAATAACTTACCTTTATTTTATTTTGATGGCTATTAAGTATGGAACAGCATTAACAAAGTCAAGTTTTAGATGCAAGTGACACATTTATAACTTTGAAATAAATATTTGCAATATATATATTTTTATCTGTCAGTTAAGTGAAACTTCACATATGTTGACTTTGTGTTAATATATTTATAGAAGAATGCATGACATATCAGCCTGAATTTATACATCCAGCTTCTGCAAACTTATTGCATGAATTCTTAATAAGATGAAGCTGATATCTACATTTTATGAGCCAATGATTTTGCAGCAGAGTCACAGGATGTTAATTAGAATTTTTACTCTGCATGTTGGAGTAACACTTTGAATTATGTGGTGTTATTACACATTTTTCATCTCTATTAGATTTTTGGCCCCAGTAAATTTGTTTCAATAACATATAAATTGAATTGGTAATGCCATACATAAGTTTAATTATCTTGTGTAAATTCATGCTTATAATTTTTATTAATTGAATTATTTGGGTTATTTAAAAGTCATGAAAGGAAATGTTGGGCTAATTATAGAGACTAAATTTAAAGATAGGAAGCAAATAGTTGGGTAAAAAGAATTAAAAAGTATTTGCAGTGAGATCTGTTAGAGATGGGAATGATGCTATATGATAAATCATTATAAAAATATTCAAATACAAAGAAAAGAAAATTTGAATTTATAAATAACTGTTCTGTCCAGATGATTACAGTATATTTCAGACTGAATGTCTGTCAGTATCTCATGGCCACATGTTTATTTGAGCAAATAAAAATTCATATGTTGAGAGAACCTTCCAATTCAAACTCATGAGGAATTCAGTGACTTCATCTTCATTGCTTACCACTTATGTTAATTTCTTAGATCTGCCTTAACAAAATATCACAAACTGGGTGAGGTAAAACAACCTAAATTTATTTTCTCGTTGATTTTGTTACCTGAGATGTTGCTACAAAGAAAATTATGAATCAATGAGGAAAGAAATGACACAAACAAATGGAAAAACATATCATGCTCATGGATTGGTAGAATCAACATTGTTAAAATTTCCATACTACCCAAAGTGATTTACAGATTCAATGCAATCCCTGTCAAAATACCAATGTAATTTTTCACAGATGTAGAAAAAATAACTCTATGCTTTGTTTGGAACCAGAAAAGATCCCCCAAAACCAAAGCAATCTTAAGCAAAAAGAACAAACCTGGAGGCTTCACATTACCAGATTCAAATTATACAAGTCTCTAGTAATCAAAACAGCATGATATTGGCACAAAAATAGAGACATAGACCAATGGCACACAAGAGAGAACCCAGATATAAAACCATCCACATAGTTTTATAGCCATGCCACTGATCTTTGATAAAGCAGACAATAATATGAACTGAGGAAAAGCACCCTATTCAATAAATGGTGCTGGGAAAATTGGATAGCCACATGTGGAAGAATGAAACAGGATTTATATCTCTCACCACTCACAAAAATTAATTCAAAATAGATAAAAGACTTAAATGTAAGGCATAAAACCATAATAATTCTCAAAGATAATATTGGAAAAATTCCTTTAGATATTGGCCTAAGCAAAGAATTTGTGACTAAGATCCCAATGGCAATCACAGCAAAAACAAAAATGAATAAATGAGACTTGATTAAATTAAAAAGCTTCTACACAGCTAAGGAAGTAAGTAACAGAGAAAATAGACAAGCTAGAGAATGGGAGGAAAACATTCATAAGCTATACATCCGATAAAGGGCCAATAAACAGAATCTACAAAGAAATCAAGCAAATCAGCAAGAAAAAAACAAACAATCTCATTAAAGTGTGGGCAAAACATGAACAGAAGTTTTTCAAAAGAAGATAGAAAAATGGCCAAAAACATATGAAAAATGCTTAGCATCACCAATCATCAGGGAAATGCTACTTTAAACCAGAATGAGATACCACCTTACCCCAACTGGAATGGCTTTTATTTAAAAGTTCCAAACAATAGATGCTGGTGTGGATGCAGAGAGAAAGGAATGGCTATACACTGTTGGTGGGACTGCAAATTAGTATAACTTCTGTGGAAATCAGTATAGAGATTCCTCAAAGAACTAATAGTACACTTATCATTTGATCCAGCATTCCCACTAATGGGTATTTATGCAAAAGAATAGAAGTCATTTTATCAAAAAGACACCTGTACTCAAATGTTTATTGCAGCATAATTGACAATTGCAAACATGTGGAATCAAACCAAGTGCCCATCAGGTCATGAGTGGAGGCAGACTTCAAGATGGCTGACTAGAGTCAAGGCTTGTCAGACCTTCCAGGCAGAGGAGTTGAGGATTGGATTGAGGGAAACAGAAGGAAATTGCTGATTGGGAGTGGATCACAGGGACTAATCCCAGGGAAGTACGGGGGAACCACCAGGAGGAATTGAGCAGCCACAAGAAAGAAGGCTAGAAGGGAGAAATTGGCTTAAACCAAATCAATGGAGTTCTGTAGCCCAGGGAAAGGGTAAGGGTTTTTTTCCTCCTCTGCCACCTGGGTGCCTCAGGCCTGCAATGGGACACAGAAGTCTTATCCTGCAGGGGAATGCGTCGAGAGAGCGGTGAGCTAGCATCCCTGCTTTTGGATGACTCCTCCTCTGCATCTCCTCCACTCCTGGCATCCCAGGAAGTAATTTTGGCTGAAGCCACTTGTAGCCATGTGGCCACATCCACCCCATAGCAACTGCCAAAGTGCCTTGCACTAAATGACTAAGTCTGCCTCAGGCAACAGGAACACACCCCCAGATAAACCTGCCTTGGACAGCATAGCTGCCACTATGGCTGGAAAGGAGGGCAGTCAAGGTGCTGCAGCCATGGCTCAGAGAGGAGGAGTATGGACCGGTGCTTTTCCCAGATCAAGGGTGGTACAGTAAAACCGCCGCCCCTTACCCACCACCATAGTAGCCTCTGGAGTTCTCTGTTTTGAGTGGCTCCCTTTCAGCACTGGGAGTGTATCTCCACCCCAAGCTGTCAGGGCAGCCTCAGTGTGTGATCTTCCTGCCCACAGGCATTTAGTGCATCTGCCTGCTGATGGTGCAGGCAGTGGGGTGAGGAGGCCTGGAGGAGAGGTCCTGGTTTCAGAGTTGGGCAACAAGTGAAAGCCCATACTCACCAGGAGGGTTGGAGGAACACAGGAGAGCAGGGCTCTGTAAGTCCATCCACACCCTCCTCCCCCAGAGAACTGCCATATTGGAATTTTCTGCACCACTGAGACTCAATTTGTTCTAAGTACTGGCTCCCATGGCAACAGGATGCCTCAGGTGCTGCAGGCTAAATCAGAGCAGCTACACCACAACCACTCACTTTTATAGGGAGTTCATCTTGATCCAAGAGTTCCTTGAGCTGCCACTATTCTCTTGGTTGGAACATCCCCCTGTGGAGTCTCTGGAATTAGGGAGGCCCACCCACCTTGCCTTGCAGTCTAGTGGTGGAAAAGGACTGCACAATTGGAGATCCCCCTGTCCACCAGCATCATGTGGAGATGCACACCAGTGGGTCAGAGAGGAACACAAGTGGACTAATCAGAGGGGAAAGTTCTTAGGTTTGTGGGCAGGGATGGAAAAAGGCTGGCTAGAAGGCCTCAGCAATTACATAAGTAGGCCCCTCCCATCATGAGCAGCCCTCCAAGCTCTTCTAGTGGCGAGATAAGCAAACTCAGAGCCCCATAGAGGTTTACACACCCAGGCTCTGGCACTCCAGCTATAATTATATCTTGCTTCTCCCCCAACCTCAGCGGGAGGAGGGGCCAAACAACCCCTCAGAGTTATAAGGCCTTCCCAAAGCTTTGGGCATTTGTATACTCCACCTGGGGTACCAGAGCCTATCATGGACACAATAGATTATCTTGGTCACTAGCTCCTCCATGCAAATTATAATCAACAACAGCAGGAGCAATCTCATAGATAAACATAATGCCTTCTATCTGAAGCTGTTAGGGAGCAGTGGCTTCATACACACAAGTACAGTCTACCAGCTTGGAGCTGGAGGACCAAACACACTACACTCCATTGTGAAGATGTGAAGACAACAGGTCAGAGGTAACCCAAGAGGTTCATCAAACTTGCTAAAACATCCCAAAGGCAATACCGGACCAGTGCTCCTCTCCCTGGCAAGGTCAAGGAATAATCCTTGGGGATTTGGAAACAGGGCCATAAACCAACCCTAGTGCACCCAGCTCTCTACCAAGAGGCTAGATGAGAAATAATCATCAAAAGAACTCTGGAAACATGAAGAATCAGAGCAAAAAGTCACTCCCAAAAGAAATCAACAGCTCCTCAGCAATGGATATCAACTTAAATGCAATAGTTAAAAATGACACATGAAAAATTTTGAATATAGATTGTAAGAAGGTTCAATGAAATTCAAGAGAAAATAGAAACCTAACAAAAAGAAGCCACAGAAACAATGCAGGAAATGAATGAAAAATTTTTGAAAGAAATCAAAGTATAAAGGAGAAACCAAAAAGAAATTCTGGAAATAAAAAATGCATTAAAGGAATTACAAAACACAGTGGAAAGCCTTAAGAATAGTCTGGGTCATGCAGAAGAAAGAATCTCAGAGCTTGAAGATAACACCTATGACCTAATCAAATCAGTTGAAGAGAAAGAACACAGAAGCAAGAGGCATGAAAAAAGAAATGTGGAATTACATAAATAGGCCAAACATAAGAATCTAGATATTCAGGTACAAGAAGCACATAGGACTCCTGAGAGATTCACTGTGAAAAGACAATCACGATGTCACATAGTTATTAAGCTGGACAAAGTAAACATGAAAGAGGCACTCCTATGAGCAGTAAGGTGAAAACAGCAGGTGACCTACAAAGGAAAAACCCATCAGACTAACTGTAGACTTCTCAACAAAAACCTTACAAGCCAGAAGAGACTGGGAACCCATCCTCAGTCTTCTAAAATAAAATAATGGCCAGCCTAGAATTCTGTCTCCTGCAAAACTAAGCTTCTTATATTAGGGAGAAATAAAGACTTTCCCAGCCAAGCAATCACTGATGAAATTTGAGAAGACCAGACATGCCCTGTAGGAAGTATTCAGACTGGCATTATACACTGACTGGAATAATAGACACCCACCAGTGTAGAAAATTATTGCATATCTTTCCCTCTTTTCTCAATTTTTCAACTATGATTTTACCTCTTCACTCTTAGTTAATAGCCTTGTCATTCTACTGAGAAAACAAAAGCAAGAAAGAAAAGAACTCCCATCTTCTGCCCCTAAAACTGCATGCATTTACATATATTCATTCTCCAAAACTCTGTTTTGAGTCTTTTCACTATGAATAATCTGTGCTCCCATCTGAGGCTCATCCCTTCTCTGTGCACTGATGTCATCTGCTCTAACCTATATTGCTCCTACAGATCTCCCTTCTTGCTTCTCATTTTTAATTTTCTCTACCCTGTCAGATCAATTCCAGTGACATACTTACAAACCACACTGATGAACACCTAAACTGCCTACATCTTCTTTGGCATCAAGTCTTACTATATCTACTTGTTTCATTTCTTAGGTCTCATATAAATTAAAATCACTGTGATGAGTTGCCTGTGCTTGTTGCCTCCACTCCCCCCATTCTATTTTGCACCTTCTCCTTTCAGAATTTTATCTCAATTATTCCATTGAAACTTCTCTTGTCAAGTTTATCAATTTCCTCTATGTTACCAAATATAGTAATCATTTCTCAGTACTTATATTACCTATCAGCAGCATTAGACTCAGTTGATCACATCTTTCTCTTTGAAACCCTTTCCTTACTTGGATTCTAGTATATACTTTCCTTGTTTGTCTCATATCTCTCTGGTTACTTTTTCTTATTCTCCATTGCTCTCTCCTCTTCCTGACTTCTCATTGTTACAGTGCTTCAAGCACCAATTATGTGCTGATTATTCCAGTATAGATAGCTTATATCTACCAATTGCTCTTGTCAGAAAACTTAATGTTATCTTTGTGTTCTCTCTTTCTGACACCCCAGGAAATACTTTCTGTTCTACCTTCTAAATACATCTGGAATCTCTATTCCATGCCACCATTACCATTTGCTTAGGTTATTGCAATAGCTACTAACTGATATTCTTGTTACTACTTTTGCAAAAGGAGGCAATTTTAAAAAATTCAAGGCATAAAAATTGTTTCTTATTTATTGGATTAAATCTTAACTATGACATTCAAGGCCTACATAATTTGAAATGTATGCAGCAGTTGTGGAATGTAGTTGATTAGATGGAAGAAGTTAATAGGTAAATACATTCTTAGGTATTACTAGACATTAAAGTTTATGCTGTATAAGAAATATTTTCTACTCTCTTGTATTCCAATCAAAAGGCCAAATAAATATGAAATATTTTATGTAGTGGACACCAGGTCACCTCTCAGCCACATTTGAACAAAGCAGTTCTTGGAACACCTGTTCTCACACGGATTGTTTC